>APFE030480683.1:63623-120718 GCA_000404065.3 Pinus taeda | reverse complement strand
TGGACTTGGTGGAAGACTGAAGACCAGAAGATCACAGACCTCCTCTCACCCTGTGAGTCTAGCTTCTTGATTGAGCACTGGAAGCAATCTGTTTGGTAGTGCAAGAACAAGTGATAGATGTATGAGGAATATTTGAATATTGCCTCCCTCTTTAGTCTTGTTAATTGATCATGTATCTTATTGGCAATGTATTTGGCATAATTGTATTTCATAGCAGGGGGCTTCACAAGGTTATATGCTGAGAGCATGACCAACACAGTTAGATCAACATGCTTATTTGTAGTGAACCCCAGCACAGAGGTTAGCATGTCTACCAGCAGCTTGCCAACCTCATTGAAATCTGCATAGGAAAAAGGAGGTGGCCCAAAAGGTTGGCAGTCTGACTTCATGAATTTCCTGGCTATTGCAGCAATGCCTGTGCTAGAGAGTTTGGAGCCCTCATCTAGCAAATAGTTCATGGAGAAGGGGTATAGCAGTTGGGTCTGCTTGTAGTTGAGCATCTGGTTGATGGAATCTAGAGTTATATAAAAGAGGATGCTCCTAGATGGAGACTTCACAGCCGTGAGTTTCTGGTCATAGTTTTCTGCACAGAGGTGGATGACTTCAGGGAAAATGTTGACAGAAGGCAGGAAGTAGGTGGGCAGATTGGATTCCCAGATGCCATACAGGTCACTATTGTCCAAGTGATTGTTTCTTACCTGGAAATATGTTTGCAAGTGGCTTCTCTCTGCTACAAAGTCTGTGATGAGGGCATCACTGTCCACCAGTGGCATAGCTTCTAGTTCTCTGTTAGGTGGATTTATAGGCACTACATCCAGAGCAGCTGGAGTGGCCATTGTCTTGTTTTTAGCTGGATTCTTACTGTGTTTCAAGCTTGATGTAAATGCTGAGGAAATGGCTTACTGATCTCGGTTTGCAGTGAGTAGCTTGGCAGTGCAAGAAGGTTGTTACAGGCTTAATGAATCTGTGGGGCACTCTGTTTTGAAGAACCAGAGTGTGTTTGAGCTGGTTAGCTGGTTACTTGCAGAGAATTCCTTTAGCAGGGGTGAGGGAACTGTCAATCTAGTCTTCTAGCTGGTAGCTCAGTTTCTTTAGTTGCTCTTTGCGGAAAAATGGTGAATTTCACAGAGGGTCACGGGTTTCTTCGAGATTTTCGTCGCGCAGGGGTTTCAGTGGCTTTTCAAGTAGATTTCAGTGGTGAATTTTAACAATGTGTGTCTTTTGACTGAGTTGCTTATGCAGGAAAGTAGGATTGCAAAGGAGAACAATGGATAAAAGAGGATGCCTGCGACAAATACCTGGTTTTAATGGTGTAGGAGGCGTTTGCACCGGTCGAATTGGATGAATTGTAGGTACTTGGGTTGATAATGGAGGCGGCAGCAACTTTGGCAGGTAGCTTTTGATTTTTGACCGTTGTAGGTTGAATTTCGCATGCAGAGGAGCTCCAGAGATCGTAGAAAAATTTGCGAAATAACGGTAAATTGACGCCTTTTTATGCATTTTTGGCATATTGGCACCTTTTTGTGATGACGTCATGCTGACGTCGTCATGGGCCTGGGTACGGATGGGTGACGTGGCAGCTGACGTGGGTGCCCAGGTGGCAGTGACACGGTGGCAGGGTGGACAGAGCGACACGGTGGCAGGGGCGACGTGGAGGCTTGGTGGCGGCAAGGAGGGGTGACGTCACGCTGACGGGGGTGTGACGTCAGCGCGGGGGGGAAGGTGGTAAGCGGTCTCCCCAGAGGGGTCTAGGGCGGTAAGCGGTTTGGAGGGGGGGGCAGCGAACAGCGCGGGCGCCTGACGCGTGGCGGGGGTACGGCGGCAATACCGCCCATCCCCCGGACGCAAAAGGTCGGGTAGGTCCGTTGCAAGATTGACCGCCCACCGTTGGATGGGCGGGGCGGAAGATCGTGTGGTGGGCGGCAATCGCGAGGTGACAGCGCGTTAATACATCGGGGGCCCGCCCAATATTTAATTAGATTTTAATTAAATCGGGCGTGGGGTGGGTTACGAACCTTAGGTTTTGGGTTTTTTCGTTTATTAATGTTTTAATAATAATAAAAAAAAACATTAAAAACACAGTCTAAAGTGCAAAAAGGGGTAAAGGGTTCTTAGCAAGGGCAGGGATTTTGATTTTTTGACTTTTAACCATGGGTTTTTGCCAAAACCCATAGTTTTAGGATGGTTGAGGGTTAATACTAACCCTTGAGGGGTTAATATTTCCCAAGGAAGGGGTATATAGCTATAGTGCTAGGGGGAGGGTATTTATAGATATTTTTTGGGAAATTTTCATAGATTCTAATAGAATTAGGAAAAAAGGGGGAATTAGGGAGCTAAATAATATGTTGGTGGTTAATATGGTTTGTGAGGTGAATGAAGAGGTAAAGCCAAGTTTTAATAAGTAAAACTTAACTTAGGATTTTGAGGATAAATGAAATGATGAAAAAAGATGTTTTACACAAAAAATGTGGCTTCTTTTCATGTTTGAATTTCATGGCTTGACCAAGTAGTTTGTGATGCAATGAAGTGGAACTGGACACCTGAGGAGATCTCAAGGCCCTGGGGAGTGTTAGTAAAATGAAGTTTGGGGAAAATGGGGAGGTTAGACATGCTTCCAATGCTTGTCCTCCTCTCTTTGCTTTTGATGCCAATACCCTGAGTGGCATAAGTTCTTGCATTTAATAAGCCAATTGGTGATGGCTATCCATTTCTGCAACCTTGCACTACTTACCCATCCTAGTAATTCTAACATTTTTTCTTTAAGGGTGGGTGCACTTGAATTAGCAGACCCTGATTTTCCTCTTTTTCTTTTGACTGCCCTCCTATCTAAAACCTACCCTTATCTCTTCCAAGGCCCCAGATTAAGCAGTTGGGCACCTTTATTTCTCTACCTAGCTAGTCATCTGGCAAGCTTGAGCTGTTTGGTCAGGGAACATTCTCTATTCTGCTTCAAGCAATTTAACCATGGCATGGTCCAGTTTAGATTGTTGGGCCATCCATCAAGTGTGATTAGCAGCAGTATTTGCATAACATGATACTGCCAAATAAGCTAGTAGTGGCATTTTGACTGGCTACTTTCCTGGTCTTTAGTTTGGGGTTCATTCTCACTTTTCTCTTGACCATTCGATTTTCTTGCCTTTTGATTATTCTTTTAAGGCATACCCTCTTTTCATTTTTTAATTTTTTGTAGCATGTACACAAAATATGGAACCTTTGCAGCCTGCAATGATGAACATATTTGGCCCTTCCACTGTCAATCATGAAAGATGAAACCTATTGGTATAGGAACCTAACAGATGGTATGCTATATCAGTAGATCTGATAAAGTCAGATTGGGACCCATTATGGGGTTGTTATGGTGTTGATGTGTTGAAGTTACAAGAGCACTACTAGCTATGGTTTAGTTGGTTGTTGATGCCTAGTAGTTAGAATGTTATTGAATCTATTTATTGTATTTCTAGCTTGAGACAAAGTATGAAATGTTGGAGTTGGAAAGAAGGTATCATTCTTGCGGAATTAATGTTTTGAGAAACATTATGTACAAATACAAGTTTGGGATAAGTCCCTAAAAACTTAAAAGTTTCTGAGTCTGAATAACTGCAAAGAATCTGGGTGTATATGGGTCCAGATATGTTGTTGATGTAGTTTTGTATATGGGTCAGATATAATGTGGGCTCAGCGGATGTATACAAGATTATGGATATTTAGGTTAATTGACGTTGTGCATATTTGTAGGAGCATCGTATCCAAAATTGATCCAAATATGTGCAGAGAAGGGTGGAATAAGTTGTATTTAGTGTGGGAAATATCTTCAGAGATGGAGGCTTGGGGGCCAAATTCCATCAAAAGTCGGTAGCAAACCTTGTGAAAAGTTCATGTAATGAAATTTAATAAAGGAAAAATAAGCCCACAGTTAAGGGACACTTATTCCAAGCTGAATGTTGAGCAAAGATATCCTAGTGGGAATCATTAGATGTGTTTTTTCCAAAGGAAATTGGCAAAGGCTAAGGCAAAGGAATTAAAAGTCAAAAAGACATTTTTGGCACATTTATTTATGAAAATAAAGGAAATTAGGAGAAGTAAGGTGAAAGGTCACAGGTTTCATGTGAGGAGGAAAATGAAGGAAAATAATGGAAAATGAAGAAAAGATAGGCCTCATTAATAAAAAGGCTTCTGAGGATCAGTGGGTAACCTTTTGTCAGTTCAAGTTTTGGAGCTCTCCCATTACTCTGTCTCTCTCTCTCACTCTTGGTCACTTATAGTTTTCTTGGAGCACTCTAGTTTTGGATCAAGGAAGGAAAAGTAAGAAAACGGAAAGGAAGGAAAGCAAGGATCAATGAAGGAAGATCATGATCAAGAAACTTCAATAGGAATACTTGTAGGTAACATATTGCATGCATGGTTTCCTCACTAGTTTTGACATGCATGGATTTGCATGTTGGTGTATGGTTCTCTTGATGTTGGTGGCATGGTTTTTTTGGGTTATGATAGTGGTTTCATCCTAGCCTTTCCTTTTTCTGGATGCCATGGTAAGTTGAGATGTTTATATCAGTTTTGAGCTTTGGTTTGTTGGATGGATTTCGGAATTGGAGGTGGAGGTGGTCTCAAGGTTCATTCCCAAAGGCCTAGGAATCCCTTGAAAAATTTTGGCGAGATGCATGGTAAAGCTTGAGGGAGAAGTCTCCATTTAGGGCTTAGGATTCGAGTTTCGATTGTAGTAAATCCTGAGAGACTAGTCTTGATTTAGGGCCTATTGATCAGGGATTGGATTGCGGTAAAGCCTGAGAGACAAGGAGATGGAAAATTCCTCAAGGATAGTGATGGATTCCAGATGGCATTCCAAGCTTGGTTTGATTGTGATCAGAGCATCAATTTTGGTTTGATTGTGTTTTGGTGAGGGTGGAGGTGGTTTAACCTCTGGATTCCCTTGGTTGTTTTTGGATTGGTTTACCCATGAGATCCCACATTCATTCTTGGAATATGGAATGTGGGTGACTAGTTGAAAGAAAGATTTGGTTCCTCCATGTCTACAGTCAGGTGGTATGTGGAAGTCTCAAACCTGGTTGGATTTTCCTATGATTAATGAAAGTAAATTTCTCTTTCTTTTGAACTTGTTTATATGTGTATTTAATGGTTTTTATATCTCTGCTATTTATATGGTTTTATGCTAGTTATAAGCTTGGTTAATTGACTGGTTCATGTCATGGTTATCTAATGTATTTACTTGTAATTGTTAAATTAATGGATGAAAGAGCTAATTGATGTTATATCAATCCAATGGAGAAGGTGGTGATCCTTATTGTCTTGTTTCGTAAGAGTTTTCAGTCATTCATGCTTTGTCTTGTATCCTAGACCTATAGGTTGCATTGATGCCAAGTGTTTGACAAAATGTTAGTCCTGTTTGGGGATGGTCAGTCCTAGTCTTAAGGTTTATTCTTGGTTTAGTAGTCTTGTCATAATGTCTTTGATGGATTATGAAATTTATAACAAGTTTTGGTTAGTGGTCGGAATTTTGGGCTAGAAAAGTGCCTTGAATTCTGTGGATGTTGGCACACGTATGCTGGGAAAAGTCCCTGGACACTGGCTTGCCAGCTTGTGAGAGCATCCAAAGGCCCCTAGATCCTGGCATGCATATAGCATGACAATGTATAGAGTTCAAGAGGTATAAAAGATCAGTGAGACCTAGGGACAGGATGTCTTAGTGGTTAGGATGTCTCATGGGGGTTTTGCTACTGATGTGGAAGGTATGATTGATGTGTTCTATCAATTCCATTTCCTTAAAGTCATCAAGGAGGTTGA
The DNA here is from genome assembly GCA_000404065.3 of Pinus taeda. Taxonomy (NCBI): domain Eukaryota; kingdom Viridiplantae; phylum Streptophyta; class Pinopsida; order Pinales; family Pinaceae; genus Pinus; species Pinus taeda. Next base: position 114,919 of record APFE030480683.1, on the reverse strand, counting down.
ATCCCTATATAGTGGCCTCTCTCATCGCATGTTTACCCTGATTATTCAGTTACTTGGGTAGATGTGGGAAAGGGGTGGTTATAAATTTCATATGAAGATATGGGGTCAAGCCCTCTTTGAGAAAGTGTGGTGCGAGGTTGGATTACATTGCAAATGGTAGATGCATGTGGGAATCTAGGGAATCCGGTACTGAGTGCAAAGATACAAGTCTAGAGGCCTAAATGTGCTTGTAGAGAGGAGAGAGTCTAGGGATCTAAGGATCTAGAAGATTTTCCAAGTGAAAATGTCACACGCACTGTAAGAACCAAAATCCATACTATATATTTTACTTTATTTTATTTTATTTTTTTTCACAAAAAAATACAACCAGAAGATAAACACATTAGGAATTCATTTCAGGAAACATAACATAACATTTACATACATTTAACTAAGACCAAAATAGCATTGCAACACATATGTACCGTTCACCAGAAGATGAGACTCCGCTTGCCTTGTTGTTGCTAGTATTCCCTTGTTGTCGGTCACCTTCGCGAATGAATGGCGATGTACTTGATCCGAATGTGATGACCCACCGGTTAACCTCCCAGCCTACTCCTTGGGTACTCTTCTTCCCTGCGGCCCTCGAGCTGCAATGAGGTTGTATAATGGAGGATTGCAACAGTTGGTAGAGGAGAGCACTCCTTGGCTCAAGAGTCCCCTCTCTAAAATCCTCTACCTCACCAAACTCACTATAGGATCGTAATCACTGCCTTGACATCATCTCATCCATCCAACAATAGGTTTCCCCAAAAGGCCCCTTCTCTCATGGCATGCCCCTTCTTTTATAGGAGTCCTCATAGGTGACACTTGGCATGTCATGCATAATTAGTTATTTTTTATAATTCAATAGCTTGATTATTCACCCACCCAAGTGTCACTCTCTCATCAAGGGTCTCCCAAAATTATTTACTTAAATTTTAATTTAAAACTAATATTTTCCTCACCTCAACAAGATTCCTATTTCTTCTCCTAGTTGCCTCTTTATCCCCCTTTTTATTCCTTAATTTGGGTTCATTACTAAATTCAATTAATGAGTCAAGATTTGATCCCCTATATACCCCCTTAATTTAACTCAAGTTATCTCTTAGATGGATATTCTTATGTTGGTTGTTGCCACATGGATGTTCTCTGCATTTCTCTAAATTTAATTTATTATTCTTATTTTAATTCACCTTCCTCTTCTCTTAATTAAGCTTAATTAGTTTAAGATTAATCTTTATCCTTACAATTATGTCCCTCTTTCCCCTTTTACCTAATTAAACTACATAATCTACGTAATATTTTCCAACATGGGGAGGGTAGATGATTTTAAGATAAAATATTTTATTTCTTCCTATGATCCTCTTAACCCAAGTTTTATTCTTCATTTAATTACCTCAGTTTCTAACATCATTTACCCTTGATGTAAATTTACCTAGTTTTCATTTCTTGATTATATTTATTAATTTATTTTTTTAATGATTCCAAGGTGCCAAGTTTGGGTTGTGCCCTTCAAGAACATCCCTTGAAGCTCCAAGGGTGCCACGCCTAACAATTTATTTGTGATGCCAAGGGTGCAAAGTTGGTCGTGCCCTTCAAGAAATTCCCTTGAAGTTCCAAGGGTGCCATGCCTAACATTTTATTTGTGATGCAAAGGGTGCCAAGTCAGTCGTGCCCTTCAAGAAATTCCCTTGAAGTTCCAAGGGTGCCACACCACTTGCCCTTCAAGCATTCAGTGACTACGATGGGGAAAGTATAGGTGCAACATCATAGACCGCTATCATCTCTTATGTTGCCTACTATAGTGAGACTAATGGTGTCGGGGATCAAGGAATCCGCCTTGATGCGCGCCCCCGGTAAAATCCTCATGAGCGACCCAACTTAGGGACCTGCCCTCATGGCATCGTGATCTTCAAGGTGAAGGTGTTTCAACCCTTCCAGCCCAAGTCATGATGGGAGTGCTAGTGGGTGAGATCAGGGACACTGTCCCACCCCTCCCATGTAGTTCCATCCACTTGTACAAGCCCATCACCCATATGTGAGTCATTCGGCCAAGCAACTAATCCGTGCCTACAACCATTAACATATCATCAGAACATCGATAAACATATATAACAGGTTTCAAAATCGACTTAGAATTTCAAAGATAATATAATATAAATTTTCATCAAACTAGGTGTCACCAACTCGTCATATGTGAGTGCCTCTGATGGTTTCCTGCCATACTCAATAATCATCAGTAACAAGGTTTCTTAGTGTTAGTCATTGTCATAATAGCATCATTAACATCACCTAGTCAATCGCATCATTGCTTATTGTGAACCAGAACTAATGCAAGTAGGTAACATGGGGGCACATCCATCATGGCTATCATCATCATAACATCAATGGAAACATACCTATCCATCAAAGCTATTATCATCATGATATTAGTAGAGAGCATACATATCCATCATTGCTATAATCATCATAATATCAATAGATACATACATAACCATTAATGCTATCTTAATCATAAATGGAAGACATACATAAACATCACAACCACTAATAATAGATTCATGTCCGGATCATCATCCTGAGGTCCTCAAAGAATAAAGTGTGGGCCTTAGGGCTAAATAAATGTTAATGACATACCATTGGCAGTCAACTAGAGCGGGGCACTACATACACCCCCTCTTAATAATGGACTTCGTCTCGAAGTCCTTGGAATAGGTAAGGAAGATGGTGACACATCTCTTTGGTGTCCTCCAAAGTGGTTCAATTGGGCCTATAGCTATCCCACTAGACCTTAACCTGGTCCACTAACAGTCATCTAAGCTGCAAGGTGCATTGATCCAGTATGCGAACTGGTTCGGCCATCATTGTTCCCTCGTCCGAAACTTGAAATGACCAAAGTCAATAACATGCGAAGGATCTTGAAATATAATGATGCAAAACAGAAACATGAAACACTTCATGCATACGCACTAAAGATGGAGGTAGCTTGTATGCTACCGGCCCTTTCCTTTCTAAGATTTCAAAAAGGTCCCCTCCATAAATTATACTTTTTGACCCCTCTTTTAGCACATATAACAACATACTACATCAACCATAACAACATTTTGAACATAAATAATATATATTCTTCCATTCAAAAAAATTTACATATATAAAACAATAAATCAATGGATTTTGAAATTTTAGAAAATTAGAAACAATCAAACAATAAAATAAATATAGAGACAACAAAATGAGGCTACTCTTTATTTACTTAATAAGTATGAATATATGAATAAATTTATTATAAAAAAATTATTTTATAAAGTCATACTCAGAGCTTATTATACATCACAATTAATTAATTAATTTATTAATAAATAAATAAATTGATAATTGGTTTTGTATTCGAGTAAATTGTGCATCCAACTACATACAAATTGTAGAATAATAAGTGAAAACTCACCATATAGACATTCAAATTATACACCCAAACAAGTGACAATGGGCAAATACACAGAGTCCGTAATAATTTAGTTTACAAATACACCATACACCCAACCACATACAAAATTAGATACCAAATAACGGGTATGGAATATTCTCATATATATGCATAGAAATTTTATTTTATTTTATTTTTTTTCAATCTCGATACTATACACAATATTTAATTATAAATTATAAATACAAAAAAATAATTTTATAAATTTCCTTTTTATATTATGCAGGTGAGATTATTTATATTTACTTAATTTAAATAGATAATTATATTTCATCATCATCTCTCGCTTTCCAAACTGTTGGGTTGAACCAAAGGTCTAAATTGACATTAAAAGGAAAATATTTTGATGTAACAAGGAAAATGAAAAGTGAGGACAGTGTTAATTTGTAAGCAGGTAAATTTCTAAATAGCCAAGAAGCTAAATTTCTAAATAGCCATCACAAAATCAGGACGACAATATTGGATTTCTCAAATCAAATTTTGCTCATATTTTTGAATTCGCGCGGAACATTATTGAAAATGGACATTATTTTATGTTTTTGAGAACAAAAAAATGAATCTGGGAACTGTTTCTTCTTTAAAGAACAATTAAAATATGGCGCAAATGGGTTACACTTGTCCATCAACGTGGGTTATACAAAATAAGATCTGATGTTGCTTAGCAGTTTTGTAGGCCACTCATTCTTGCACTTCTAGTTCAACATCAGTTCAAGAAACCCTTTATCTTGAATATCTAATATCACTACTAGATCTGATGAAAGCATAGGTGTCTTCAAAGCTGAAGAGCATTGAAGAGTTGGGTCAGCGAGAACGGTTCAAATGTCTTCATATTTCATTGCATACTAGAGGAAATCTGAATCCACACGTTGTAAATTTTGGCGAAAGGGGTGTGGCGATATGAGAAGATATTGTGAAATAAATATGCACACAATAAAGTTTGGTAAGAGTAATGCATTTGATAAAGGTAATGCATCGATGGTATCTTACTTACAGGATTGGTTATGGTAATAAGTAGCTAAACTCAAGTTATAGATTCAAAACGCCCTTTATGGCCCCTGGGTTTTGATTGCATTTCATTTTAATTTCATGGGTTCCTTTGCATTTTGTAATGGATTTAAAATTAGCGTACCTAGGCTATCCACTCATAAGAGCTTTATAATGAGGTTTGGTGCAGCGACCAAGACAGTTGAAGTGGTAATTTCTCCACTAAAATTCAATTTATCTCTCATGATAACTAAGAATGGTTCAATGTCTCATATAGATGCTCCAACAAAAACGGGCGCTAACAAAGGCAGCATCCTTTCGCACAGGAGGATGCTCTGTTTCTTAGCATTAGTTTCCTCACCTTGCACTTCCCCAAGCAATGGGTCATTTTTCCCGTATTGAAAAATCGCGTATTTATGAGAAAACGGTTCCAGCACACTAATTCCCTACCCTGGTAAATTGCTTTTGAGCTCAATCTGTCTGAGCTGGGAAACATCTTTCGATTTATCGCAAAGGCCGAAGGCCGGAGTCCGCACTCAAATCTCGCTGATAATGGAAGCAGTCAAGATTTCCTTATAATAATTTTCGGCTTCAAGAAAGCCTTTGTACAGTGAAATGCGGGAGCTGGGCAATGGCTGCGACCAAGTTTTCTATTAACTGATGTCAATAAGCTTGCCGGCAACAAAGGGGGTATCGAAACAATGTGAAAAATGAAGGAAGGATGATTTTAACAGTTTTAGGCTGTGGCTTTCTGTGATTTATTCATAAACGGGGGGCGGATGGCCAAGCACGTTTATCAAGTTTGGAAAGGCAGTAATAATATTTTTTTTTTCTTTGTGGAAGACTCATATTTGGACCTGATGTACGGTATTTGGTTGTCACGCTGTTCCTGATTGTTATTCCCGTTGCAATATTTTGCGTCTTTGTTGGTGGGAAACTTTTGCACAAATTTCTGGGGTACAAAAGTGGTTATGCAATTCTTGTAGTGACATAATACAATTTATGTGCTGGTGCTACTCTTGCTTACCTCTGCCAGGGATCCAAGTATTGTTCCATGTGCTCCACATCCACCAGAGCCTGAAGATATTTTTGATTATGCAAATTCTCCTGCAGAATGGGCAGGTGGCCAGACACCATGATTAATATTACCATGCACAAAGGATGTTACTGTGAATGGAGTGACAGTTAAAGTCAAGTACTGTGATACTTGTAGGAAGGAAGCCCTCGTATGCTTTGATAATTATTTAATGAAAAGCAGATTTGAAGGGCAGAAATATTTTGTTTGCATGTGTCGAAATTGGTTTCATACGCTTCCACTAGTTATTTTATTTGTCAGTGAAAAAAATCACAGTAGTGTATTTTATTCAGTAAACTGTAATTTAAATTAATTTTCACCAAAGAAATTACTAGGAAGTAATTTACAAAATTACTATGGGGTAAACTACTATGGTTGGGAAATTTCACACTGAATTCTAGTGATGGCAAACTAGAAAAGGTCGAAAACATATAATGTTTAGTCTTCTTCCATAGCAAATTGCTCTAGTAAAAAAAAGGCTATTAAATTCAAGGAGGGCATCTTAGCCTCAAATTCTATGAACTTCGCATTATCTGAAAGCTAAAAATTGTAATTTATCCTATGCATTTCCACCACGATGCATATTCTGGTTTTTTAGAAAATACAAATATGTTCAACAAACCAATTTATGGCTTGCGTATTGGCCCTTGCAAAGGTTTGATTGGACAATTTTTTTTTGTGTGTAGATGGTGAGACTTAGGGGTCAACGATGCAACCTACCCTTCTTCTATGGGTCATGGTCCCACATGACATGGATACGCATATAAGCCCTTTCCTTGAAATCAATCTAGAGATAAAGAAGGTCCAAAATGGCTCAACATTGAAATTGGATGCCCCAGTGATAAGACAAAGCCATTAGTCTAATTATTGAGTGCATAAAAAAAATGGAATTTGATTTGAAGTCATTAGCTCCTTCATGGCATAATGGCTAAATACTTGCAAATCTTTCCCCATTGTTCAATCTCCCTCATGACAAATTCGGTTGTGTATGATATTTGCATTAGTGCAAGAGGCTGTCTTGGCCTCACTTGACCTTTTCATTCTGCAGACAAGTCAGAGGTTTCTAATGGCTTATTCTTTAACATTTTAATGTTTGCAGATTTTTATAATATATGTTAAGACATGCCTAACCCTAAATTGTGCACTTTTGACTTTTCCAACAGTTAGCATTTTACTCATATGGTTAGATTTTACTGCTTGGTTTAATGCTCATATATATAGAAGGACTGTTATGACTTACTCTCCCTAATAGCCGAAAACCACAAATGCATATAAAGTTACATTTATGGAAAAATAGATTGTTTAGCATGCAATGGAAACTATTAAAGCTCTAGGATTAATTGGTAAACATTATTTACATTTGAAAACCTCAAACAAGGGAATGCCACGTACCCAGTACCAAACTTCCCATTCGGCCAATGGAACAGTGGTCAACAAAACTTGATATCCAAAGCCATTATCAACACAGTAAAAGTCAGATAAGGTCCTGGCTCACTATTGTGCTTCCATGAAATTTGGCATGTTTGTTGGTCATATTTAGAAGTGATAAAAAAAAAAAAGAGAATGCCTTACTAATATGCATTGATTCTATCAGGTAATAGCCTAGAGGGTTAATCAGAAACCAGAGGGGTAAGCATACTGAGATATGGTCTCCTTGATACCAGGAATGTGCTTCGATACCAAAAAGGTGGAAAAATCAAGCCTGATTGCAATATTTTCTTCTAACATCAATTCAAAGTCTAGTGCAAATGTGTGTGTCCTTGCAGATTCAACACTCATATCAGTCAATATAGTTTGGCACAACAAAAAAAACTGCAGATGGTATTCATTCAATGTTATGTACAATTATAGAGCTGAAGTTTCGTCACATTTTTAAGCTTCTTGACAGAAGATTCAAACATACAAGGTATAAATTAAAATTCCAAGGATTGCCTGCCTGAATTCTATGCCGCTACTACTTGTATATATAGGAATGTGCTTTTATATCAAATATGTGGACAAACTCAAACATGATTGAAATATCTGCTCCCGGTACTAAAGTCTAAGATCTAACCTTGGTGGGTTGATGATGTATGAGCATCGGAATAAGCTAGCAATGTAAAAAATCTGTTCACATGTTGTGGCTTGACGAAGTGAATTTCATTTACTGTTTGGTCAATTTTAGGGTTGATTTTCAAATAGCTTGTTATTATTGTAATAAGAAGACTATTTTATTTAGATTAAGTGATAAAATCTTTCGAACAGGTGTAAGCCAGAATTAGAGATAGGATATTATGTTAAGATCTTTATTAATAAATAGAAGATTTCATTTAAGCTATTATTAGAAAATTAATGTGATAGGGGAGAAGAGTTAGGCGAGGTTTTTGTGGAGCGAAAAGCTCAGATTAGTGGAGTAGTTATGTTAAAAAAAATCGAACAGATATCAATCTAGGGGGATTTTTGCGAGCAAGACTCTGTTTCAATTTAAATATAAAGCTCTATTTCATTTTATATATAAAAAAATCTACAACTGTGATTTGTGTACAATCGAGGGACAGATCTGGAAATTCGATCTGGTTGATCTGTGTAATTAATGGAATAGATGTGGCCTGTGTTAATTGTATGCAGCGTAATGCGCTGACAATTGCCTGAAGTGGTTTGAACTATGGTTTTTATTTAAAATTGTTAAAATATCTGTGTTATCAAAAATTGTACTAGTTAAATTTTGTGAGTGAAATCTTTTCCCACAGAGAACAGCTTAGAATAGACTGTGCAGATTATTAGGGACAACACCGAATTATGGAAATTGCAGATTCCTAAAATCTCGCATCAAAGTTCTGGATATTGTCAATTGTCAGTTGTAATATCAATAAGGCGATTCCAACTGCAGTTGAGGACACAATAGATCTGTGGTAATAGATGAGATTAGATATTCACTAGTTTTGCGATTAGCAACTCCAGCAGTTTCGCATTGGAGCATAGAAAACGCCAAATTATTGTGGCATATCGAATTAAATGGTTGATTCGATATTGGACAACCAGATCTGGTAACTATCCATAGTATTATGTTTTGAAAATAGCCATTTGGGAAAATCGATGATTGACACCATATCAGCGCAGATTGAAGGGAGCGTATATCGAGTTTGTGTGATATTGCATTGGAATAGTTAAAAACATAAACTTGGGCGCATACTGTATCTCCAGGTGTGCATACTGTATCTCCAGGTGTGCATACTGTATCTCCAGGTGTGAACGAATTTAGTTGGTAGAACCAGACCTGTGGTAGCGATATATATAATATCTATTGATTAACAGTGTTCAACATTGTTTTGAAGGTTTTATGTTAGATCTGCATTTTTCTAATTAAGAGAATAGAAATATTCCCAGATTATTAAAAATCTTGATTCTGATTCATATAAAGGGCTTTATTCATTAGATTGTATTACTTACCTAAGGTGAATTGGGAGTGTTCTTAAAACTAATAAAGTTACTGTTGCGTCAGTTGAATTGATTCAAAGTCTAGTGTAAACAAAATGCTATAATACACAAGTTATGACAAAAAGTAACACAATAATGGAAGATCAGTGGTACGCAAATGATCTACAGACAATATTTTACAATGATGCAGTACTAATATTCAAGGGATGTTCAACCACTAACAAAAGAATGGACATATAAACTTAAATTTTAAGAAAATTATAAATAGCTTGTGTTGGGTCCCTATAATACTAGTGATTACCCCATTACTATTGTAGTTATACCCCTTATTTATATTGTTTTGCCCCTATTACCCCCATATTGTTATTTCTGTGCCCCATAGAATCCCTCTATTGTTATTTTTGTGGCTTTATATTATTATTGTTAGGTCGGTTGGGTAATATTGTGACTCCTTAGACTCCTATATATAGAAAGGAGGTTTTGTCATTTGAATCATCCAAGAATTGTTCATTTATGTAATGTAAAGGAGGTTGCCCCCTCGAAGAGGCTGAATTCTAAGGCATTGATCTATCTTTTCTATCTTTTCTTGAGCTGGTTTCATAACAGCTTGAGTGTTAAAAATAATGAAACATGTCTTATGAAATGGGTTCCTATATTGCACTGCTTGTATTTGGTTGCAGGGACGAACCTTCTTTATATGATAGTTTGGTTTTTTTTTTTCAAAATTTGTCCAAAAATAAAACGTCAAAGATTCAACAGTTTCTTGGAATTTTTGATGCAGTGAATGATGTATATGTTGTGCCTTCAGAAAATGAATTTAGAAGTTATTTTAATTTATATTTTGATTATGCAAAGACGAGACTTCAGAAATTAAACGAGTATTAAATTTATATGAGCTATAGGATTTGTGTACGGTCCACATCGATACACTTTATATGAATTCTACCAAAATGAAATTTGGATTATGCAAAGACGTGAATTTGGATATGAAATTAGTAATAGAGTGATTTTAATTTCGGTTTGTCATTGTAGTTTTTCTAAATTATAATTTATTGTTACGTTATAATTTTTAATTTTATAGTAAAAATAAAATACATTTTACTATGTTGTATGCGTTTTCGGAAGAAAAAATTATTTTACTATATTGTATGAGTTTTCTAAAGAAACTAAAATATTTAAAGGGGAAGAATTAAAACATGGTTCAAATGTCCAGCAAACACTAAAACTAAATTCATGGGAATGAATCTTTTTGAAAAGGCAATTTTAGTGGATATAGTTATGCTTCCTTTGCAACCAAGTAAAAATAAGCTTTCTAATATTCAACTTGATTGTTGCTCTTGTTAATTGAAAAATTTAATGACAAGCCATGGGACATTAACATGCGAGAAATTGTTATGGTGTTGGCATGTTTTTCATAAAATTTACACAAATTCTCCATGCCATAGTTGATCAAAAGAAAATAATTAACAAAACTAGTCATGCATGCATGGGCCCATAGGTCTCAAGGGTTCAACATAGCTCTGATACCAAGTGTAAGAACCAAAATCCATACTATATATATATATATATATATATATATTTTTTCACAACAAAATACAACCAGAAGAGAAACACATTAGGAATTCATTTCAGGAAACATAACATAACATTTACATACATTTAACTAAGACCAAAATAGTATTGCAACACATGTACCATTCACCAGAAGACGAGACTCCGCTTGCCTTGCTGTTGCTAGTATTCCCTTGTTGTTGGTCACCTCCGCCATTGAATGGCGATGTACTTGATCCGAATGCGTTGACCCACCGGTTAATCTCCTAGCGTACTCCTTGGGTACTCTTCTTCCCCGCGGACCCCCAAGCTGCAATGAGGTTGTACAATGGAGGATTGCAATAGATGGTAGAGGAGAGCACTCCTTGGCTCAAGAGCCCCCTCTCTAAAATCCTCTACCTCACCAAACTCACTATAGGATCGTTTTCACTGCCTTGACATCATCTCACCCATCCAACAATAGGGTTCCCCAAAAAGGCCCCTTCTCTCATGGCTTGTCCCTTCTTTTATAGGAGTCCTCATAGGTGACACTTGGCATGTCATGCATAATTAGTTATTTTTTATAATTCAATAGCTTGATTATTCACCCACCCAAGTGTCACTCTCTCATCAAGGGTCTCCCAAAATTATTTACTTAAATTTTAATTTAAAACTAATATTTTCCTCACCTCAACAAGATTCCTATTTCTTCTCCCAGTTGCCTCGTTATCCCCCTTTTTATTCCTTAATTTGGGTTCATTACTAAAGTCAATTAATGAGTCAAGATTTGATCCCCTATATACCCCCCTAATTTAACTCAAGTTATCTCTTAGATGGATATTCTTATGTTGGTTGTTGCCACATGGAAGTTCTCTGCATTTCTCTAAATTTAATTTATTATTCTTATTTTAATTCACCTTCCTCTTCTCTTAATTAAGCTTAATTAGTTTAAGATTAATCTTTATCCTTACAATTATGTCCCTCTTTCCCCTTTTACCTAATTAAACTACATAATCTACGTAATATTTTCCAACATGGGGAGGGTAGAGGATTTTAAGATAAAATATTTTATTTCTTCCTATGATCCTCTTAACCCAAGTTTTATTCTTCATTTAATTACCTCGGTTTCTAACATCATTTACCCTTGATGTAAATTTACCTAGTTTTCATTTCTTGATTATATTCATTAATTAATTAATTTATTTTTTTAATGATTCCAAGGTGCCAAGTTTGGGTCGTGCCCTTCAAGAACTTCCCTTGAAGCTCCAAGGGTGCCACGCCTAACAATTTATTTGTGATCCCAAAGGTACAAAGTTGGTCATGCCCTTCAAGAAATTCCCTTGAAGTTCCAAGGGTGTCACGCCTAACATTTTATTTGTGATGCCAAGGGTGCCAAGTCGGTCGTGCCCTTTAAGAAATTCCCTTGAAGTTCCAAGGGTGCCACCCCACTTTCCCTTCAAGCATTCAGTGACTACGATGGGGAAAGTATAGGTGCAACATCATAGACCGCTATCATCTCTTATGTTGCCTGCTATAGTGAGACTAATGGTGTCGGGGATCAAGGAATCCGCCTTGATGCGCGCCCCCCGGTAAAATCCTCATGAGCGACCCAACTTGGGGACATGCCCTACTATTTCCCAGCCATAGTAATTTACCCCATAGTAATTTTGTAAATTACTTCCTAGTAATTTCCTTGCTGAAAATTAATTTAAATTACAGTTTACTGAATAAAATACACTACTCGGATTTTTTTCACTGACAAATAAAATAACTAGTGGAAGCATATGAAACCAATTTCGACACATCATCTCATCCATCCAACAATAGGGTTCCCCAAAAGGCCCCTTCTCTCATGGCTTGCCCCTTCTTTTATATGAGTCCTCATAGGTGACACTTGGCATGTCATGCATAATTAGTTATTTTTTATAATTCAATAGCTTGATTATTCACCCACCTAAGTTTCACTCTCTCATCAAGGGTCTCCCAAAATTATTTACTTAAATTTTAATTTAAAACTAATATTTTCCTCACCTCAACAAGATTCCTATTTCTTCTCCTAGTTGCCTCTTTATCTCCCTTTTTATTCCTTAATTTGGGTTCATTACTAAAGTCAATTAATGAGTCAAGATTTGATCCCCTATATACCCCCCTAATTTAACTCAAGTTATCTCTTAGATGGATATTCTTATGTTGGTTGTTGCCACATGGAAGTTCTCTGCATTTCTCTAAATTTAATTTATTATTCTTATTTTAATTCACCTTCCTCTTCTCTTAATTAAGCTTAATTAGTTTAAGATTAATCTTTATCCTTACAATTATGTCCCTCTTTCCCCTTTTACCTAATTAAACTACATAATCTACGTAATATTTTCCAACATGGGGAGGGTAGAGGATTTTAAGATAAAATATTTTATTTCTTCCTATGATCCTCTTAACCTAAGTTTTATTCTTCATTTAATTACCTCGGTTTCTAACATCATTTACCCTTGATGTAAATTTACCTTGTTTTCATTTCTTGATTATATTTATTAATTTATTAATTTATTTTTTTAATGATTCTAAGGTGCCAAGTTTGGGTCGTGCCCTTCAAGAACTTCCCTTGAAGCTCCAAGGGTGCCACGCCTAACAATTTATTTGTGATGCCAAGGGTGCAATGTTGGTCGTGCCCTTCAAGAAAATCCCTTGAAGTTCCAAGGGTGCCACGCCTATCATTTTATTTGCGATGCCAAGGTTGCCAAGTCGGTCGTGCCCTTCAAGAAATTCCCTTGAAGTTCCAAGGGTGCCACGCCACTTGCCCTTCAAGCATTCAGTGACTACGATGGGGAAAGTATAGGTGCAACATCATAGACCGCTATCATCTCTTATGTTTCCTGCTATAGTGAGACTAATGGTGTCGGGGATCAAGGAATCCGCCTTGATACGCGCCCCCCGGTAAAATCCTTATGAGCGACCCAACTTGGGGACCTACCCTCATGGCATCGTGATCTTCAAGGTGAAGGTGTTTCAACCCTTCCAGCCCAAGTCACTGCGGGAGTGCTAGTGGGTGAGATCAGGGACACTGTCCCACCCCTCCCATGTAGTTCCATCCACTTGTACAAGCCCATCACCCATATGTGAGTCATTCGGCCAAGCAACTAATCCGTGCCTACAACCATTAACATATCATCAAAATATTGATAAACTTATATAGCAGGTTTCAAAATCGACTTAGAATTTCAAAGATAAAATAATATAAATTTTCATCAAACCAGGTGTCACCAACTCGTCATATGCGAGTGCCTCTGATGGTTTCCTACCATACTCAATAATCATCAGTAACAAGGTTTCTCAGTCTTAGTCATTGTCATAATAACGTCATTAACATCACCTAGTCAATCGCATCATTGCTTATTGTGAACCAGAACTAATGCAAGCAGGTAACATGGGGGCACATCCATCATGGTTATCATCATCATAACATCAATGGAAACATACCTATCCATCAAAGCTATTATCATCATGATATTAGTAGAGAGCATACATATCCATCATTGCTACAATCATCATAACATCAATAGATACATACATAACCATTAATGCTATCTTCATCATAAATGGAAAACATACATAAACATCACAACCACTAATAATAGATTCCTGTCCGGATCTTCATCTTGAGGTCCTCAAAGAATAAAGTGTGGGCCTTAGGGCTAAATAAATGTTAAGGACATACCATTGGTAGTCAACTAGAGCGGGGCACTACACGCACCAAGATATCTATCAGAATCAGATGTAAAGGAAATTTGAGATTTGTGTGAAGAGGTCATGTTTGGTGAAACTTGTGGATTGGGGTTGAGGTGGAATTTTCCATGGATGAGTCGATGAGCTATGTGGATGCCACAGAAATATTGCAAATGATGTGGCAAGATCACGTGGGCTAACGTGCCAGTGTTTGATGATGTAGCCAACGGTAGATGGTCAATCTTTGAGAGGGCATATTGTTGAGCCTCGAATATTTCTATTATTCCATCACATAGTACCACTATTTCATAACCTAAATTCTGACATTTTTAACTCATTTCATATCGTAATTCCACAACTTGTCACCAATACATATCCTACGCCTAGTGGTTGATTATCATTAGTTTTCTTAGCTTTTATATGATTAGAGATGGTTTATTCATGATTTGATAATGATAGCTTTTACTAATTTCATTTGCCACTGGGTTCCATTACTAAAAGTCTTCTCAAGACAATTAAACTAGTTGCTACAGGTTGAGTACAAAATAAATTCTTGTAGGTGAAAATATCAAATTTGGAGCTTCGACATCTTGGCACGCTTCCTCAGAAAACTGAGGAAGGTTATTGTCTGAAATGATGTTCTAAGACCTTCCCATGAGTTGGATTGCACCAGGTCGCACATGTGGGTCTCTAGAAGAAAAATCAACAAATTTTCTCAAAATCCTCAGAATTTTCAAAATGTCAAGTTTGAACTTGATTTGCTTGCATCTGGAGAAAAATATAAAAAATTAGAGAAACTGGGTTTTTTACCAATATAACATATTATCTATAACCAAAACAGTTTCTCAATATTATCTCTGGTTCAAAAGTTATACGCGGGTCTTTGAGGCCATTTTATAAAAAAACATTGTTATTCCAGAATTCTAGAATCATGCCCAAATTTGCAAAAAGAGCCAAACATCCCACTTTGGGCACACTTTCCGAGGAAATGGATATGAATGAGAAAAATCGAAGGGAGGTTTTTTTTCTTAAATATTGATAAATTAGGCTCCCTCCAAACGGTTTTCCAAAATTCTCCATATTTAGGAAGATATGCAAAAATCTTTGAGGCCAATTTGCTAAAAATATGCAATTTTCCAGGATTAAGGAAAATGACTGTTAGAGTCAAAATTCACCTTGTAAATTTTATAAATAGCTTATCCATGGCCTGTGTGGAGAAAAAAAAGGATAGATCGAAAGGATTGATGTAATAAGTTTCGCTTTGCCTCAAAAGGACTCAAAGAATGTATGCATATAAACTTATGTTTTGAATTTTAATACAACTCTTATTCTGCACTCAATTTGCTATAAGTATTAATGTGTTTTTTATTTTTAAAGAGAGTATTATGTTAATTTAGAATTGCTCTCGCAATGGAAAGGGCCCATCAACACCTGGAAGCAAGTTTTGTAAAACATCATAGGATAGATCTAGATGTAGGGATTTTATTTTGAAAGCATTTGTTAATTAGATCTCATAATTCTGATTTTGTACTCAAGACTGTAATTTGTTTTCTTGAAATTAAATAAATACTTCATCTTCAACTCGTTGCAAACTAAGGAACTGTCTTGATAAATGATTGTATTTCATAAATAATCCATTTGTTACAAGTTTATGATTGGAATACTCAAAGGCGCATCTTAATTGGATAAACAAGGGATCAATAACTCTATTTCTTTTAAATATGAATTGAAATTGATTCTAATTCAATATAATTTCTTGTAACATTGTGTTTTTGCAATCAAGTATTTGAAAGCAATGCAACAAGACCATTACATCATTGTTTGGAGTTGTAGTTTAGTTTTGAAATTCATTATAATTGTAATTAGTTATTGGTAAAACCATTAGTCAATGTGTTTATGTTTGAATGATTTCTTGAATTGATTGAAGTAATCTAGGGATAAAATAGTTTCTTATTTTGCAGTCTTTTATATCTTAAAGCATGTCAATTAGAATCTTAGTTTACTTAGTTTCTTTTGAAGCAATTGCAAAGTGATGATAGAGGTTAGTTTGAATGCTTATTTGATTTGTTTTATGCATCCAAGGAATTAGATTAGTTGAAGCCTTGTTTGCCCATTGCCTTAGTTTAAGATCATTTGAATGAGAGTGAATTTTATTGGAATTAAGATTTAGCATAAGTTTGGTATCATTTTAAATTAATCTTGACTGATTTCAGATTTTTGTACTTATATTAAATAGATATTATTATTTAATTGAGATTTCCATTTAGATTAAAATCATTTGAATGGTAATTTATATTGCTTGGTTTATGATTAATTAGAGTTAGTTTCATTTGCACAGTAATTAGAATTTCTTATTCGTATTGTTTGAGCATGTTTTCCTCAATTGATTAGTTTCAAACTATAAATAGAAATTATGTACTTAAACAGTAAATTGATTTCTCACTCTAGTTTAGGTTAGATGTTCTGAACCCGTGTTATCTGTGCTTGTGCCTCTAAGTCTTACAACCCTAGATTGATAATTTAATTTTGGAATTATAACACATAATTTCTCCAACATTTTTGGCACCGTTGTCGAGGAGGTGCTAAAAGGATTAGAGCATAGTTTCTTTCACAAGTTTTTTTTGTGTGATCTTAGTTGCAGGGAAACTAGAGGGCAGAGATGAGGGTAAGACGTGAGTGAAAAGCCATGCATCCACTTTGGTTTGTGGTCACTCCAATTTCTAGCTATCCAATTAAGTGAGGAGTTCAATTTTGGTAAGTTTTATTGCAATTAGCACTTTTAATTCGTTTAGATTAAACATTCAAGCTATTTCAAGGTAAAACATTTTTGGGGTGTTGTAAGAATGCCTTTGTACTAATTCATGTTGTGATATAGGTATCATCAACTAGCAGGAGAAATTCAAGAATGATTGGGAGCTTGAAGAATGTTCCTTGAAGAACTTTCTCCAATCCTAGCACTAGCTGGGGTATCTGTCTCTCAGGAAGAGTTCATCCTAACTGCATTCCAGAACTTATCTATCTCTCCACAGCCAGAAAAGGATTTGGAGGTCACCCTTGATTCCTCTTGCTTATCTACCAAGTAGATTGAGAACTCATGTACTAAATCTGATGGGGAGCATCTAGCTAAACCTGAGATAAAAGAAATTTCACCATGCCTAATAGGAAGCCTCATATACATTCCATAGACCAATTATCCAAGTTTGACTGGCATGACTGAGGAGGAATTTTAGAGTGGTAAAAATAAAGAAATGGGCTAATACCATTAGAATTACATTAAGCATTGGTTCTAGATCACAATTCAGTCAAAGTACCACTCTCATATTCAAGTACTCTTTGTATCACATCTTTCAAAGCTACTGATTTTTCATGTTCATGTATATTCTAAATTTTATATGTTAAATCTAAGCATGAATATATCTTTGTACCTGATCTTCACATGGCTTCATTGGAATTTCTATCTCACTTGAAGGAAATATTTTCTTTAGTATAGTAGGAAAGTTAGTAAATAAATAAATGAAAATAGTAAAGAGAAAAATAAGTCCTTTTTTGAAAACCAGCTTGTCTGGCACAATTGGGCAAGGATTTTGCTTGAGAACTAGGTAACTGGCAGGAAAGTTTCCCAATAAAGTTGTAAATTTGTATGAGTTATTCAAATCATGTTTATTTCAATTCATTATGTTTGTAATTGAGTTGGTTGATGCGAGATCCCTTAAGGCCAACCTGTCAACAAGCCTTGTCCCATCGACATCAACAAATTATCTGGGACCAAGGTTAGGGTTAGATAAGGTACTTGGGAGCCTGCATGCCTTAATGGCAGGTATCCTTGTCATCTACTAAGGAAATAAATCAATGTTTCTTGGTGGATGAATTTTGCATTCCATTCGACTTTGACGAATCCATTCATGGTTAGTAGAATGTACCTAGTGCCTTGATTCCCATTGACATCAAAGGTGGGATATCTCACATTGGTTAACGACATCCTCAATGGTTGGTAATCCAATGATTCTTGCTTATGTTTGACATTGACACCATTTATTCACATATGCAAGATTTCACACGAGTGTGTAGTGGTTGAAGACTACATGGTTTTGTGATCTCAACAGAGATTTGTAGTAGTTTGGATTTTTGTATTAGCATTCCCATTGTCATTTGTAGAAGTAGTCACCTTTCCTCAGTTGTTTGGGGACATTCAACTCCTTAGGTATGGGGGAGAAGGGGAACTTTAGTTCATCCTTCAGCACTTCATTTCATCCTTCATCCTTTAGCCTTCTTCAATAGATCAAATCAGCAGTCACATCAGCTCCAACCATTCCATCCTCCACTTCATCTTGGAGCACTGGGCACATCAACGACAAAGGTAAAACTTGAGGTAAATTTGGCTTATGACTCTCCAATTCATTAGAAGGTTAAAGAAGCCTAATGATTCACCACTTCTCACTCCACGCATTTCATATTTCATAAAACATTATCCTTCTATTTCCTTCCATTCATTACTCATATACTCTGATTACAAGACCATGTTAAAAGCAAAAACCTTATAGTGCATTAATAAAGGCAGTTTCTCTGTAGTGCCTTCTCCAAGCATTCTATTCATGGGATGAAGTCATTACTGCCATGAAATGATAAAGTAAACCACCTATAGACATTGGCCTTACAATGATAGAATATGCAAGCACCCATTCACCATCTCCATCACCACCTCATTTTCATCCATCATCTCTCCCTCATCCATCTCGTTCTTGTCCTCAATTTGTATTTCTCTAAATTCAGTATGATATGTTAATATGAAGAGAATTGCCCCACAAGAATCAACATCTCCAAATATTCAAGCAATGTTGCTCCACAAGAACCACCACCTCCAAATATTCAAGCAATGTTGCTCCACAAGAACCAACATCTATGAAACAATGTTAGAATTTATCCATGAGCAAGAGATTTGTTTGCACGAGGACGTGAAAACCCTCAGGCATGGGGGGATGTTGAGCCTCAAATATGTCTATTTTTCCATCACTTAGTACCACTATTTCATAACCTAAATTCTGACATTTTTAACTCATTTCATAACATAATTCCACAACTTGCCACCAATGCATATCCTATGCCTCGTGGTTGATTATCATTAGTTTTCTTAGCTTTTCTATGATTAGAGATGGTTTATTCATGCTTTAATAATGACATTTTTTGCTAAGTTCATTTGCCGCAGGGTTCCATTTCCAAAATTCTTCACAAGCCAATTAAACAAGTTGTTATAGGTTGAGTACGAAATAAATTCCTATAGGTGAAAATATCCAATTTGGAGCTCCGACATCTCGGCATGCTTCTGGGGAAAACCGAGGAAGGTTATTTTCCAAAATGATGTTCTAACACTTTCCCATGAGTTGGATTGCACCCAAGCTACACATGTGGGTCTCTAAAAGAAAATCAACAAATTTGCTCAAAATATACAAAATTTTCAAAATGTCAAGTTTGAGATTGGTTTGTGTGCAGATGGAGGCGAATCTCAAAAATATGAGGAAATGGGTTTTTTACCAATATAACAAATTATCTATAACACCGTTTCTCAATAGTCTCTTTGGTTGAAAAGATATACATGGGTTTTTGAGGCAGTTTTATAAAAAAGCATTGTTTTTCCGAAATTCTACAATCTTGCCCAAATTTACAAAAAGAGCCAAACATCCAATTTTAGGCATGATTTCCGAGGAAATGGAGTTGAATGAGAAAAATCCAAGAATTTTTTGTTGAAAATATGACAAATTAGTTTCTCTCCAAACAGTTTTCCAAAATTTGCCATGGTTAGGAAGATATGCAAATATCTTTGAGGCCAATTTGTTAAAAATATGCAATTTTCCAAAATTAAGGAATATGACTATTAGAGTCAAAATTCACCTTGTAAATTTTATAAATGTCTTAGTCATGGCCTGTGTGGAGAAAAAAAAAGGATAGATCAAAATGATTAATGTAACAAGTTTCTCTTTTCCTCAGAAGGACTCAAAGAATGTATGCATATAAACTTATGTTTTGAATTTTAATACAACTTTGATTCTGCACTCAATTTGCTATAAGTATTAATGTATTTTTTATTTTTAAAGAGAGTGATGTGTTAATTTAGTCTTGCTTTGGGAGTGGCAAGGGCCCACCACCGCCTGGAAGGAATTTTTGTAAAACATCATAGGATAGATCTAGATGTAGGGATTTTAATTTGAAAGCATTTGTTAATTATATCTCATAATTCCAATTCTGTACTCAAGACTGTAATTTGTTTTCTTGAAATTAAATAAATACTTCATCTTCAACTCATTGCAAACTAACGAATTGTCTTGACCAATGATTGTATTGCATAAATAATCCCTTCGTTACAGGTTTACAATTGGAATACTCAAAGGTGCTTCTTAATTGGATAAACAAGGGATTGATAACTCTATTTCTTTTATATATGAATTGAAATCAATTATGTACCTTACTGATTCACTATAATTTCTTGTAACATTGTGTTTTGGAAATCAATTATTTGAAAGCAATGCAACAAGACCATTACATCATTGTTTGGAGTTGTAGTTTAGTTTTTAATTTCATTATAATTGTAATTAGTTATTTGTCGAACCATTAGTCAATGAGCTTATGTTTGGATGATTTCTTGAGTTTGATTAAAGTAATGCAAGGATAAAATAGTTTCTTATTTCACAGCCTTTTATATCTTAAATCATGTCAATTAGATTCTTGGTTTACTTAGGTTTTGAATACTTATTTGATTTGTTTTATGCATCCTGGGAATTAGATTAGTTGAATTCTTGTTTGTCCATTTCCTTAGTTTAAGATCATTTGAATGAGAGTGAATTTTATTGAAATTAATATTTAATATAAGTTTGGTATCATTTTAAATTAATCTTGATTGATTTGAGATTCTTGTACTTAATTAAATATATCTTATTATTTAGATTAAGATTTCCATTTAGATTAAAATAATTTGATAGTAATTTATATTTCTTGGTTTATGATTAATTAGAGTTAGTTTCATTTTCATAGTAATTAGAATTTCTTATTCGTATTGTTTGAGCATGTTTTCCTCAAATGATTAGTTTCAAACTATAAATAGCAATTTTGTACTTAAACAATAAATTGATTTCTCACTCTAGTTTAGTTTAGATGTTCTAATGTTGCATTACCTGTGCTTGTGCCTCTAAGTCTTATGACCTCGAATTGATAATTTAATGTTGGAATTATAACACATAATTTCTCCAACACATATCTTTCAATCCAAGAGTCAAATTGAGGTTAAATTTATATCACCAGAAAACACTCAATGAGTTGGATGCGATGGTAGTTTCCAAAGTTAATTATTCTAACTTTGGGAAGAAAGAAATTATGTAACCCCATTTCCGTAATGATTCCATAGAGGTGAGGTTACTTAAAGGTAACACCTCCTATCAACATGGAAGAGTGCAACAGGGTGGGAGGGGAGTGTTACAAAGTGGTATTAGAGCACGGTTCAATACTGAACCTGCATGGGCCCAAGAACAAATGAAATGAAAAGTAAAGGTCTACACTAGACCTTGGAAATAGGATTTGTATTTTTGATATAGAGTATCAGAGCACCCAGGTTTAGCACTCAAAGCGAATGTTCCTATGAGGATAAGTTTATGGCCTTTGTTAAAGTGTGGAATACCACATTTTATGTTATTTAAAGCATGATTGTTTATTGTGTGCAAATGTGTGTTGATTATATAATTAGACTAATGATTCTGTGTTGTATGCATGTGTTTATATCATAGTTGTGAAAGGATAGGAATGATAGGTTTTGGTATGTTAGTGGCTCTCTAATTGGCATAGTAAATTGCCTATGTAATGGTTGTTAGTCTTTGTAAAGAGGTTGATTTTAAAATTAATGATGATAGACATAAACATGATGATATGCTTATTTGATTCTTAGAATATGTGGTGGACATGAGTTTTATATGTGTGAAAAACAACAGATCAACATACATTACGCCATCATGTATGGTGTTGGCATGACAAGGTAACAAGTTGATTTTCTCATGAGGATAAAAACTAACAGTTGGGTGTGTGTGAAATCACATAAAAAGACCTAATTGCAGCAAGAAATAAAAGGATAGACAATAGTATGGTACAACATAGTATGGACCAAGTCCATCAAGATAAAGAAGGGGAAAGTTCCCATAATGGGATAGAAACCTTTAGGAGCTTAAAAGCTAAATTGAATAGCTATAGGGAAAATAATGAAGGGCTCATTAGAAAGAAAAAAGAATAGGCAAGGAAAAACACAATGATGATAAAACATATGTCATACATGCAAGAGTTGTTACAAAAGGAATTAACCTCTGGAGATGTAAAGGAATGTCATGTTGACAAGCCCAGAGAGGAACATCATAGGATTGGAGAGAAAAGAAATCCATTTTCATGTTGGTACTATGGAGAGGCACATCTAAAGAAGGACTACCCTAACAGAGAATGAAAGAAGAATAAAAGTTCATGTGAATTCCAGGCACATGAACCATCAATCTGTAATACAGAAAGAGATGAGGCAACATCCCCTCTAGCCCTTTGAAATATTGAAAAGTCCATTCTTGAACTATTTAGGAGGGTGCTAGAATTTTGATGTATCTATACACCTTGGAAAGGACTATGTTTAGAACATTGTGCACATGTTGATGATGGACACACTAAACACCATAACTCAAGAGAATGAGTTTGCTGTGGACTAATAAATGATGTGTAGAGGAAATGTTTTGTATGACTTTTTTGTTATTGTTGGCTACAATTTCTTTTATTGCTTTTCTTTTTTGACCTTAAGCATGGTCATGCTAATTTATATTTTTTTAATGTGTTTCTATTTTGGTTTCCCTCAGTTTTCATTCTTTCTTCTTTCCTTTTGTGGTTTGGTCCTAGTATTTTGTTGGGTGTGGGAAATAAAAGAAAAGGAGTTATATAGAAGAGCTCAATAAAACCCAAATAAAAGTGAAATACCCTGATTAAGTCTAGTACATAAGATAAATGGTAGTGGAAGGCAGAGGAAGATAATAGAACAACTAGATGGAATGGCTCATTCCACATGAACTAAATGGACAGTGACATGATAGTTATAAAACTAGCATAAGAAGGAAGTTCCCTTAAGTGAAATTGTGCATGGCTAATATATGTGTGTGGGGGGTGTTCTATCTTTTATGAATATTACAAATATGGGAAAGTGAAATAAATACATGATGATATTGATTGATATGAAAGGTCATTAGTTGAGAACCATCATAGTAGTAAGATAAGTGGTTAATCTTTAAAAAAGGATCATTATGTGAATGGTATGAAAATATAATTTGTGTTTACTATGTATTGTGTAACATATTACATTTATTTAATGGATTCCATGTTGTATGGAACACCATTAGGAAAGAGGGTAGGAATTACCTATTGTTGATAATTATCATTATTAATATGTTGTATTTATGCTCCAGATATTTATTGTGAGGATCACTGGGAAATATAATGACTCGAAATTGATAGTGTGTGCTTAGCATAGACAAGAACATGTTGGGACGAAATACAAATGAAAATTCTTTTATGTAGTTTTCATTGAAATCTATGAATAATTGAGTTAAGGAACTTGTCTCTAATCTGTGAGGTTGAGACGTTTCAGGAACTATTGAGTATTGCAACAATGAGAATGCCATCAACAAGTTGGATGCATAAAAGGATTCACTTGAAAGCATTGATAATAAAAACCAAGTAAATAAGGCAGGCCATAAGCCTAGGTAAAAAGGGTAAATGAAATGAATTGTGTAATATTTCCTTCAACCAAATTCGAAAATTGTTGTTTCAAATTAATGTTCTTTTTGCATGGATACCATGAAGTGGTATGGTGAAGGTGGGGAGCCTTTGGTATGTTGAAATTTGGAAGCTCAAGAAGAAATTCACTCCATTGGGAATCCTTCCCCATCTAAAGAATCCCCCGTTAGCCCTTGGAAGAATTTAATTTAGTCAAGGAAAAATATTTTTTTATGAGAAACCCTCATGTGCACAAAAGTACAAGTGGGCCTAGGTAAGGAAATTCAACCTCCAAAGACACATAAAAATAAACCTCACTTGAAATCATTTGGACGCATCTCATCACACACATCTTCTTCTCTTTTATTGGTTCAATGTACACTTCTGAATTGCATGGTCGAGTTCACACATGTGATGGTCAGAGAGTCTATTTTGTGTTGACTGAGTTTGACTTCAGTTTGGATTGTTTTGACTAGGGTTGACTGGGGAGGATTTGATATTGTTTAAACAAATTTATTATCTGTTTGGGAGGCTGATTTCAGGTACTATTTGACTGAAATTTTATGGGCACTTTGACCCATGTTGACTATAGGTCTCTGCCTAGGGTTTCTGTAGGTCAATGAGTTGACATTGACCATTTTTTCTAGGAGTTTTTTTACTATTTTGACTTGGTTAGTTTTATCTTGGAAGGATGAATTTGTCGCTACTTTGACTGAGCTATTTGGAGGATTGTTGACTATTGAACGTTGACCATTCACTGATTAGGGTTACTATTGTTGTTGTTGACTTTGACCAGATTTACAAATTTTGACTTTGGGTCAAATTTGATTTATTGGCTCATCTTTAATTGAATTTTGATCGATTTTTTGGGATAGTCAAATCTTTGACTTTGAATATTTATTGATGAATTGAAACATTATATCTCTCTATTAAACATTTGATGAAAATCTAATAGAAGAAGAAGTTTTGAAAGGGTTTTCCCCCTTGTGGGTTTTTCCCTAGTCATTGACCAAATACTATGTCTTTATTGATATTGGTTGTCTTGTATTGTGCATTATCTTATTTTTCTATCTACAATTGCTTATTGTTATTGGAATATTGAAGTATATTGTATAAATTGTTTTTTAATTGAAGAAGAATTGATATAAGTGATTGTGTTAGGCATAGAACTCTAGAAAATTAACATGGTATTAGAGCTAAGGTGAAGACAAGTCCAAGGAGACAAGAGACAAGAAAACACCTTTGGAAATATTTTAAGGAAGCTTATTTTACTTGATAAAGATGTTTACCTCATACGTCAAGGAGGGAGAGAATCTAAATGACTCATCAAATTTTGTTGCTTGCAAAATCAGGTTGGAAGTGACCTTGGATGAGAATGATGTCTTGGAATATGTGGAAGGAAAAGTACATGAGCCTTTGAAGAAAGCTTCCACTACTATCAAGGCCAAGTACAAGAAAGGTGAGATCAAATCCAAGAAAATAATTATTGATTCTTTGAGATATCATTTACTTGTATTTCTAAGTTGAAGAAGTCCAAGGAAATATATAATAAGATGGTTGGGATGTATGAGGTCAACAATTTGAGCCATATTATCTCCTTGAAAAATCAACTCAAGTACATCAAAATGAACAAGGGAGAGACTATGCAGTCATACTTCATGAGGATATTCCAACTAAAGGATCAATTGTTGATTGTTGGAGAATATACATCTAATAGTGAGTTGGCACTTGTTACACTTCAAGGTCTTCCTCCAATTTGGGAGACATTCATTACAACTAGTAGCAACAATGACAAGTTCCTGATGTTTGATGAGCTCATTGGTAAGTGCACTCAAGAAGAGACAAAGATTATTTCTAGAGGAAGGATTCAAAAGCATGAAGAAGGAGATCCCTCTACATTTTCTACTCAAGGCATGGAGAGGATAGGAAGAGGAAGACCATCTAATTCAAGGAATATTTCTCCATCATCCAGGGATTCAAATAGAAGATCAAGAAGGCATAGTGACATGTCGAAAGTTGAATGTTATAATTGTCACAAGTATGTTCACCATGCTCAATCGTTTTTGGAAAATAGAAGAGATCCAAGGTCAAACTACAACAACAACCATGACTTCAACAAAACTAGGTTCAAATATAGAATAAGAAGAGATTCTCTTGATGATCGTGAAGATGGCCACTACCCTCAAAAGAGATTAATAAACTCAACGTATGGAAATAATGCAACTATTACTCAATCTGAATATTTTCTTATTTTTTCTCTTTCTAGTTCCTCTCCTCCAAATTTGTTTGATAGTTGGTTGGTAAATAGCGGGGCTTTTAGACACTTCACTGGGTATCATGAAGTACTCTAAAACCTAGTTGAGAGGGAGACTAATTTGAATATCATTCTTGGGGATAATTTTACTTATCTGGTGAAGGGCTTTGGTTTTGTTTCATTTCATTTGGGCTATGGTGAAATTGTACATCTACATGATGTTATGTATGTTCCGATATTGAAGAAAAATCCAATATCGATATCTGCCTCAGAAGACAAAGGGATGAGGATTTCCTTCATTAGAGGAAATTTCCTCGGCCAATGTAATCTCGCATTATGGATCCTTTCACTTTGGGATCAAGAATTGAAGGACTCTATAGAGTGAATGGAGTATGAATACGAGCATTGGTACATAACAATAATCATCAAATTAAGCTATGGCACCTAAGGTTTTCTCATCTTCACGATGAATCCCTTCCTAAATTAAGGAAGATGGTTTCTAGAATTCTTAAGATTCAATCTAATCATGATGGAGTATGTCCAGGATGTGCAAGTGGAAAGAAATCGAAGGGACCATTCCCTTATAGAAAGAGTAGGACCAATGATATTCTATAACTCAATACATTTTGATTTATGTGTACCCATGCTAGTGAAACCTCTTGGTGGTTACCTCTACTATATAACCTTTGTGGATGATTTTTCATGAAAGACATAGATTTTCTTCTTGAAGCACAATGACGATGCATTTGATATGTTCAAGGACTTCAAGGCACTAATATAGAATCAAGCGGGGAATAAAATCAAAGTCTTCAGGTTTGACAATGGTGGAGAATTCACTTCAAATGAGTTCACTGACTTTTGCAAGAGAGCAGGGATCAATAAGGAGACTATTGTACCTTGTAACCCTAAAAAAAATGGAGTGGTTGAAAGAAATAATAGGAACATCATGGAAGTTGCTCGAGCCATGTTGAATGATCAAAAGTTTCCAAAGTTTCTATGGGGTGAAGTTGCAAACACTACGATGTATGTTCAAAATATGACTCCTCAGCAAGCCTTGGGTGACAAGACCCCCGAAGAAGTGTTCACAAGTGTAAATATCGATGTTGAACACTTGAAGATCTGTGGATGCCCCATATACTTTAATGTGTTGAAGGAAAAGAGGAATAAGCTAGAAGCTTCAGGGAAGAAAGGTACATTTGTTGGATATTGTGACAATTCTAAAGCTTTTAGAATATATATCTCTGGTCAAAGGAATATTGAGTTTACAAGGGATGTGAATTTAAATGAAGATGATTCCCTTAGAAAAGCAAGGGACATTCCTCCTTCTCCCTATGTTGAGAAGAAGGATGATGATATAAACCTACTAGAAGGTCCTTCTATCCCTAAACCTGAGATAGATGTTGTTGATGATCCTTTGGAATCTATGGACCCCTGGGATCCTCCTCCATTTGATCCTCCTACCATGAGGAGACCATTTCGGCTTCATGATACCTTATAAGATGCTAAAAGACATGCTGCTGCTAGAGGAAACTTTAGAGAAAGTAAGAATTCGTGTTGATGTAAGGGTTATGTTGTAGCTATGAGCTCCATCATATAGGTTGAACCTCCTAGCTTTGAAGAAGAGCGAAAGACCAACTATGAAAGGATTATATGGTTGAATAATCGAATCTATAATGAAGAATGATGTGCGGGAAGTAGTTCCAAGGCCTAAGGGGAAGTATATTGTGACTTCTGAATGGTTGTACAAGATCAAACAAAAATCAGATGGAAGTATCGAGAAATATAAGGCAAGGTTCGTAGCTAGATGCTTCTCCCACAAAGAGGGAGAACATTATGATGACATATTTTCACTAGTTTCCCACTATACTACTATTTGATCTATTGTTTCCCTTTGCTACTAGACAGGCACGGACTATTCACCAATTGGATTTGAAGACCACATTTTTTCATGGCATAATCCAAGAAGAAGTATATGTTGAGCAACCATAGGGATTTCAAGTACAAGACTGAAAGACTCATGTGTGTAGGTTGAGGAAGGCTCTCTATGGATTGAAGCGAGCTGCTAGGGCTTGGTATGTTTGTATTGATGGCTACCTTATGAAGCTTGGTTTTACAAGAAGTAATGTTGACCTGAACCTCTACTTCAAATTTTTCCAAGGGGTTCCCCTTATTTTAGTATTATATGTTGATGAATGATTCTTGACAAGTGGCGAGCCTTTGATTCTTGAGTGTAAGAGGGAGCTAGCCTTTGAATTTGAAATGAAAGACCTTGGATTGATGCACTATTTCTTGGGCTTAGGGGTGTGGCGGAGGATTGGTGAGATTTTCCTTTATCAAGGGAAATATGTTGTGAAATTACTGGAAATATTTGGTATGGTATAATGCAAGTCCATGGCCAAACCAATGGAGATGAAATTTAAGAAGCTATGTGGAGAAGTTGTAGGAATTGACTTGGAAAATCCCTCTGAGTATTGACAGTTAATTGGGACACTAATGTTTCTTGTGAACACTCGTCTAAATATATGTTTTGCAATTAACACTTTGAGTCAATTCATGACTAAGCCTTTACATGAACACTGGGTCACTACTAAACATGTCTTGAGATATTTATATGGGACGATTAATCTTAGTCTGACATATATTGTTGGAGATGTGAGACTTCATGGTTAAATTGATGCTGACTAGGCTACAAATGTTATTAACAAGAAGAGCACATCAGGGTGATTTTTTAGTTTGGGTTTTACCATG
The DNA here is from genome assembly GCA_000404065.3 of Pinus taeda. Taxonomy (NCBI): domain Eukaryota; kingdom Viridiplantae; phylum Streptophyta; class Pinopsida; order Pinales; family Pinaceae; genus Pinus; species Pinus taeda. Next base: position 85,912 of record APFE030480683.1, on the reverse strand, counting down.
ATATCTTAGATGAGTATGAATCAAAACTTTGTTTCTTTAAGCATGACTAAAGTAAAATACATTGTTTTTAGCATGGCTAGCTATGAGGAAGTATGGTTGAGGAAGCTCTTTGGAGAGTTATTTGAGTTGGTTCTGGATATGACAATAATATATTTCAAACAAAAGAGTGGGATATGATTGGAAGAGAATCTCATTTTCTATGATAAGTCCAAGAATATTGATGCCATGTATCACTATATTTAAGACATGGTGCAAAGAGGAGTCATAAGACTCCATGTTTAAATTGATGAACAAATAACGAATATTCTTACCAAGGCTTTGTCGAAAGGGAAGTTCTTGGTCTTCATAGAGAAACTTGGACTGATGCAGGTGACCCTCCTAGGAAAGGGTCCTAACTGATCAATGACCTTGAGCTATGATCTCCCCCTTTATTTGAGCTCCCAAGATGGGAATGGAGCTAGAGAGTTCCTGGGGCTGAGATAATTCTAGATAATATGATAGTTTTGATCCTTACCATTAATGGTATGTTATATCTTTCCTATTGTCACTATAAGGTGTGTTTGATCCTTGTCATTTCTGGAAAGTTGGGTATCTCCCACTATCTAACATGAGATTTGACAGAGTATACCCCAATATGCATCCTACCAACAAGATGGGATTTTTGGGATCGCCACACATTTGGTCAATGGGTGAGGATACTTGAGATGGTTTTGATCCTTGCCTATCACGGTAAGTGGTATCTCGCTCAAGTGATGGGATACAGGTGTTGTAGCACTTGGTTCTTGAGGATCAAGGTAGGAATATCATCAGATGATAAGATGGATGCGATCCTTACCTCTGATGGCAAGTTGTATCTTTCCTATTGTCATTAGACAATGGGACAGTTGTGATCCTTGCCCAGTAAGTTGTATCTCACCTATTGTCCTTGGATATAGGGTGGTAGCTGGAGCTCCCTCATGATGATTCTTCTTCTTTAGATTCAAGAATATACAACATATGAGAAGGGATAAGACATGATATGTTACAACGATGATGATGATAGGACATTTGAGATGAAATTCATGTTGCAATTAGAAATTCCTCCCTAACTTAAAGGGAGTGTTGAAATTTGGCAGCTCAAGCATAAATTCCCTCCATTGGGAAGCCTTCCTCATTTAGAAAATCCCCTACTGGCATATGGAAGAATTTAATTTGGTCAAGGCAAAATATTATTTTTTATGAGAAACCCACATGTACACAAAGTACGAGTTGGCCTGGGCAAGGTAATTTGACCTCCAAAGAAACATATAAATAGACCACAATTGACATAATTTTGAGGCATCTCATCACACACATATTCTTCTCTTCTATTGGTTCATACACTTCTGAATTTCACGGCTGAGTTCACACATACAAAGGAGAGAGAGCTTATTTTTTGTTGACCAATTTTGACTTCAGTTTGGGATTGTTTTGACTAGCATTAACCATGGAGGATTTGACCTTGTTTGAACCAATTTCTAATATGTTTGGGAGGTTGAGTTCAAGGAATATTTGACCAAAATATTTTGGGCACTTTAACCTGTGTTAACAACAGGTCTGCACCTGGGGTTTCTTCAGGTCAATAAGTTGACTTTGATCGATTTATGTGGGAGTTTTGTTGATTGTTTTGACTAATCTTGGAACACTTAATTTGTTGTGGCTTAAACTGAGATATTTGGAGGATTGTTTACCATTGATTGATTAGGGTTGTTTTTATTGTTGTTGAATTTGAATATATTTGTAAACTTTGAATTTGGATCATATTTGACTTGTTGGATCATCTTTAACTAGATTTGATTGGTTGGTTTGGAGAGTTAAAGGTTTGAATTTGACTCTTTTATGATGAATTGGAACATTATATCTCTCTGTCAAAATTTGGATGACAATCTAATAGAAGAAGAATTTTTGAAAGGGTTTTCCCCCTTATGGGGTTTTTCCCTGGTCTTTCACCAAATATTGTGTCTCTATTGATCTTTGTTGTCTTCTATTATGAAATTCTTTACTATTCTATCTACAATTTCTAATTGTTGTCTAAAGATTGAACTAGATTGGATAAATTAATTGCTAATTGAAGAAGAATCGATATAAGTGATTTTGTTAAGCATATAAATGTATAAAATTAACATGGTATGAAATATTACAATGATTTTTGTAAGTCTGTTGAGTGAAATGGATAATTAAAATGTTAATTAACTTAGAGATATGCATTTCTCATTTCCAATTTTGATCTGCTAAAATAAATGTTTCATTTCATTATGAAATGCATGGAACAAATGTGATGCACATGTACAGTGAAATGACAATATCATTTCAATTTATTGGAAGATAGTTGGAGTGATAGAATTTTTATGTGTGTAACAATTATGAAGTCACTTTAGGTTGTAGGCAAAGTGTCAAAATGGTGTGTGAGACCAAAGCAACCAAGACAGATTAACATTTCTTGCAAGGGAGCCCAACAACATGATTAAAAGGCTCATGATTATGAGATTAGGCATCTAGATGAAGTAAGGATTGGGCAATTAAATTTTTTGGTTTGAAATTTTTTACTATATCTCATGGACACAGCTGGAATCATGGAGTTGGGAGCTTAGGAAGAAGATTGTCATGATGGCATTGTAGCCTATGGCACTTTTTTATCTCATGGGAGCAAGTCATAATCACGATATTGACTATAAGACTCTACAAGTAGTGCAGTGGAGCACACTAGATGGGTAATTGGCCATAATACTCCATGCACATGGCATTAGATCATGCCCAAAGGTTGCTTGGTCATAAGGCTCTAATGACTACCCCATGTGAGGAAACCTTAGGATATGTAGACTTTCGAGAATGGGAGTTGCTTGGGCTTGGAGTGTTGAAATTGTAGCTAGTGTCAGTCTTCATAATGTAATGTAATTTTATCATTGACATATATTTTTTTTTTTCTACGTTAAGACTAACCTAAGTACCCACGAGGGATTTGAACCGGTGACCTATCGCAAGGAGTGCCTTAACAACGCACCCATTCACCGTCAATCCAAAGCCCCGTGGGCTCATGGACATATTTATTATATTCATTATTATTATATTATTATTTTTGGTCAAAGCATGTTCTTCATGCTTATAGAGAAGAGTCAAAAAGAAATTATTATGAGTCAAAAGAAAATGTATTTGATTCATGTCCCATTTGGACATTTGTAAGAAAAAGGAATTTGAATTTTTGTTTGATTCAAACACCACCAAATGAGCATGTTAGCCCTCCTTGGAAAAAGTCATACAATCATCCAACAAACACCTATTCGACCTCCTCGATAGCTATATATAAAGCACAATTCGACTTACTTTGGAATAAATTCAAGCACAATATAAGAAGCATCTATTTCAACCAACAATGAAGAAAGGAAGTCAAATTAAAGGAGAGAGAATCTCACACATATGGAGGATAACTTATGTGAATGAGGATAAGTTTTTTGAGCAAGATACGAACCTATTTTTTGCCCCTCTGTTGCAGACCTGAAATTTCAGGATGTTGACCAAAAGAGGGCCAAAATTTTAGGAAGAGGACAATATTTGGACTAGGTATGACCTGTGTTGACTTTGATTCTTGGAGTTGGCTTGGAAGAGGGTTGGAATTGATTTTTTGGTGACAGTTTTGGCCTCAGTCTTAGATATCTCATTTTTTTATGATTTTATAAGAGAAGGATTGTTGAGTTTTCCCCCTTGTGGGGTTTTCCCTAGCTTGCAGCCTAATTTTGGTGTCTCTTGTCTCTTTATTTTCTTGAAATATTAAACATTTGTATAATTTCTTGATGAATACGACATAACAAGCAATAAGAACAAATCTAAAATTCACAAGTAATTACCAAGTCAAGAGGAATCAAGCCTTATATCTATAATCCAAGTTTGAAGAGATAAGGAAAATCTAAAAGGAAAGGAAGTATTATTTCTGTCTCTCACTAAGGCCTACTTCATCTTGTGACACCAGTAGCAGTGATCTGGAAGCTTGATTTGAAGTTTTGTAGAATCAATTCAAAGATTTGCAATATTAACTGAAGTTTGTAACTCCTATCTGAACTCTGAGGTGACTTGACCGAAGTCTGAGGTACTTATCTGAGATCTGTGGTGAAAATTTGTTGCATTTATCTACAGAATAAATTTGAAGGAAGTAAGCAATAGTTATGTGACATCAAATCCGAATTTCATACATTTGAATTTCTCTATGATATCTGAGTTGCTCACGGTGATCAAAGCCCCTCATTTAGAGTACATGTCATCTAAAGTATACAAGAAAGGAAGAAGGTTAAAGTTCAGAAGAGGCAAAGATAGATTTGAATAGCCTCACTCAAAAAGAAAGTTAAATAATTGTCGAAGTCTCTGCAATATTCTTTATGTGGAATTTGAATTCTTTGAGGTATAATTTTTTCAAGTCAAACAATTTTTTATGAGGCACTATATCTCTGGAAATGTGATCTACAAGAATTCTATTGTCTATGTGAAATGTGAGCTACAAGAGAACAATTACTTCTATGGAATACAAACTCTCTGAGGCATCCAAGCTTATCGTGGAAATATACTTCTAACATATCCAATTTTATTGTGATCGATTGAGAGATTGTTGTTGTTGCGACAAAAACCATCCAAAATTTTTATTACACTTGAATTTTGGAGCCTACTTGTGATCCTATAATCTGTCATTCCTTGATTTTCATTAGTCGCTTCGTGATTGGCTGATGTTTTTCTGAGTGTTTAAGCCTTATTCTTAGATTTTAAGTGTCAAATCTGCTTCCTTACACATGCTCAATCGTTGATGCATTCATAAGAACACGTTTTCTAGCAAGATCAGAATTTAATTCTCACCTTTGCAAACATGCATTGCGTAATTCTCTAAAATTGTGCATTGCATGGATCTTGGAAGTAGTGCATTGTGCAGTCCTTGATAAAAATGCATGCGCAATATTTAGAGACAATGCATTATGCACTCCTTCTAGACAGTTCACTGTGCAATCCATGCCAGTAGTTAGTTTGCAACTTCAATCAATAGATTCTCTCATTCTTAGTTGCAATTGTACCATCACTCGGGTGAGTTTTCTCAACTATCACTTTTGCATGCTCTTTCTTTCACATTTTAATTTCACTTTTGTGACTATTGTTTTGGCTTGATTTTGCTTTAAAAAGTGTTTCTTTTTCTTTTTCTTCACTCTGGTATGTGTCTCTTTCAATTTTTCTTATTGTTCCAACTCTCTATTTAACTATTTGTACTTTTGCATGTGTTACATTCTAGCGCACCACTAGAGACCACTCTAGCACATTATTTTGTATTAGTTGATCATATATGTCATAATAATATCACTAAAAACACTCTCATAATTGAGCACACTTTTTGGTTGTAGTCAACGATCCTGTTGTAACTTGTATTCTAAGTGTCATAGAGTGACATTTCAATTGTTGCACTTAGAAATAAGTGCCACTTTGCTATTGTTTCAAGTTATGCATGTGGATTTTTAGTTTTGTTTCCTTTGGCATGTTTTGTTTCTATCTGAGTGTGATATCATCATTTGAGGACTTATTTGCATGTCTTGTGCTTTCTTGTCTTATTGATCCCATACTTAACCATTTTAGAGCTTTCATTGGTTTTATAATTTGCTCGATATTTGACCAATATTTCTACCTCTTGGAACTACACGTTGTGTAGTACTAAGCCACAGTGAAGCACCCTTTTTCTCTTGAAACTACACACTACATAGACTTAGAGGGTAGTCTCCTTCCACCAGCACACTAAGAAACCTTAATTCCTAGGCCATGAATCTATCTGCTTAACCTTGAAAACTACGCAATTCATGTTCTCTCTTGCCCTAGATTGCACATTGTGTAGTTTCAATGGGAAGTGAGGCCTCTCTGTGTCACTAACCTTCCCAACTATGCAGTTTCCTAATCCTTCCCCTCATTTGCTGTGCATTGCAAAATTTTAGTGAGCAACCCTTCCTCCTTGTCTCTCTGTGATGCTCAATTGTGTATTTCTCTTCATTAGGATGACCTCCTATTTTCCATTGTGTATTTCTAGTAAGGGATCACTACTGAGTCACTGAAGTCCTCAACTTCTCAATTCATTAATCCTGTCTCTCAATCAATGTGCATTACACAGTTACAATGACTAGTCATTCTCCTCCTACTAACGTTAAGGATCCCTCATTGTGCAATCCTTTGTCCTAGCTTGCTACCTACTATAAATTACGTAGTTCTAATGGAAACTAAGGCATCCCTAAGTTCTTATATCCCTAAACTATGTAATTCCTAACCTCTTTCCATCAAACCCCATGTTGCCTCATCTCAATCAACATCTTCCATGAGTAAGAAGAGTTAGAATAGGTGGTTGTGGACTTATGTTGGCTTGTCATGATTGCTATCCATATGTAGGTATTGCCATTACAGCATGACAAGGTAATTCTTAAGAGAGGCCATCAAACAAAGGCTATAGGAGAACAATTATGAAGAAGGAGAAATGGAAGAACCATCATGAAGAACACATAGGGAGCTTGGATCAAGACAAAGATGTCGATTTAGAAGGTTTAGATAATCATCTAGATTATTTGGAGGATGAAAATGAAGAGAAGGAAAAGATCCATCATGGATAATTCAAAGTCATAGCAGCAAAGAGAAGAGCTTAATATTGTTACATCATCATGAAGTTCCATATCATCATTACCAAATTATGTCTTGTACAAGTTCCATCACAATGTCATATGTGTCAATGTGTCTTGCCACATCATTTGTGGAATTTTATTGTGTAATTTCCCAAAATGATAAAATGTAACATGTGTGGAAGCCCAAGGGTACCACATGGAATGTGAATGGTCAATACAAACTTCTAAAGTCGTGTAGAAGCTCAAAGGTCATATAGGAATTTGAAAAGTCATAATAGAATCTCAAGAGTCATGAGGAAGGTCAAGAGTCACATGGGAGGTGGAGAGTCACCTCATTTGTTATAAATACACCCTCATAACTCAAGCAAGTTTAATTTTGGGACTTGAAATTTTCACCTTGGCTTCTCTAGATTGGTATAGGAGAGAAGATATTTCTTTGGAGGAGCAAGTGGTGACTCAATGTTCCACTATTGGGACTAGTGTGGCAAGAGTGTACTTATATATCATGGCAAATTCACTTAATAAGTGAATCTCTCAAAGTTGGTGCACTTTCATGCATATGTCATGAATTATTATGAGATTATTATTTCATTATTTATGGTGTATGTTTATGTTGACACATACTAATGAAAATGAACTATTTTGTTGGCTTTGGTACGAATTTCGTTGAACGTGCATTGCTACTACTTTAATCATTGTTTTTATCTTGTGGACTAATTCACAGGTTACAATCCTTTCATTCTCTTGTCTGTCTCTTTTAGGATAGTACTATCACTTTTCTTCTAGAGACTCACTCTCTATTTTCCCTTCTGTGAAAGTACCTTATATACATTGCAAATGTATGCCTCACAGTGTCAACTTCCTTGTTTGTTTCAAGGATTATTTATATAATCTCTTATGTTGATAATTGCAACCAAGGAAAATTACTAAGAGTAATGGCAAGCGACTGTATTTCTGGTTGGGGCTCCTACTCCAAACTATACGAGGTATAATTGGGACTTGATATCGTGGAGACCCCCTTGGTTGACGGATTTTGAGCACCATCAACAGAGCTATAAGATACATTATATTTCAGTGGGCATGAAATCTTAGTATGGATTCAAGGCATTTATGATGGCACCAAATAACAATAACACTTTTCCTAGATCTGAACTATACACTAGCATTAAAAAATTTATGAGTTGTCAAATACAAATGATGAAATTCTCTATGGAAGAATCAAAGTTTTGTGGCAGCCTATGTCATCAAAATGTTTATATGCAAGTTTGTTATGGATATCTATGACTCATCATCTTAGTGACATGTTTGAAGTTATGATGCCCATTATTATTTGAAGTTGACCCCCTTATAATAGTGGACAGACCCGAGATATTTTTGGTTTGAAGGTGGCCTTGCTATGGTATGTAGTTTATGGAAGACACTGAAACCATGTAAATCATCTTTGTAGTTGAAGGTCGAAACTTTGGGAATTATGTAGAAGAATTGTGACAAGATATTTGAAGGTTTCTAAACCTTATCTTTGTGACACCAGTATGCAAAGCAACTATGTAACCAAGACTTCATTTATATATATAAAACAAGGACCAATTACATCAATAAAGCTGACCTGTATTTGAAGTCTAAAAAGATTTTGAATTTTATGCAGAGATTGAGCCTCCAATATAGATTATGTTTGTGAGGCAATAAAAAGGACATTACAAAGAAATCTTTGTGGCTCAATGGCTAAAAGTCCGGGATATCTATGTTGGAGGAAGAAATTGAAGAAAATACAATTTATCTCTACTACAAAAAGACTGGATCCCGATGATAAAAAGACTGAAAGGTTGGATAGTTAAGGTTGAAAGAGAATTTGAAATTCTTAAATAGCAGGTCTTGAAGACTATAAAGCATCTATGATTTTTAAACTATAGAAAAGGTTTTTATTAGAAAACTCTAGAAACAAAACCCTAACTAGTTGTTTTTTTTGTAAGAATAAAAACCCTAGATCTTGTAAATAACAGAAATGACATCATACTAATGTGAGGATAGGTTTGGTAAAAAGGTCCAAGATTAAGAGGGAGTTGAATTTCCACAAAAATATAAGTAATGTACACCTCCTTTATTTGATTACTATTGTTTCTATTACCTTTGGATAATCCTTTAAACTTTGCTTAATTATATTTATCCTTCCATAAATTCCTAAAAAAGCTTACAGGTTAATGGTAATACTTGATAGCATATTTGAAAGAACATAGAAAAGAACAAGGAATTTCCTGAATCATAGAGAATTTGAATGCTAAAAGAAGTGAGTAGTTTGAAGTATGCATTAGAATCAAATGCTAAGCATGGAAGTAAGAATATTCTTCTAGTAAGACAAAGAGTATCATTTATAAGAAGAAATTTCGGCGTAAATCACATTCAGAAAATCATTGTCGACGCGTTTCGAACCAACCAGTGTGGTTCATCGTCAGGAAAAGTTGAAAAATCAAATCTATCTTAGCCAGTTAAATACTTTAAGCACAGCCTCCAACGGCTAACTAGGATAACGTCTAAGTTTGACTAGGGACTAGAGTCAAACAAGCTTAGACGTTATCCTAGTTAGCTGTTGGAGGCTCTGCTCAAAGTATTTAACTGGCCAAGATAGATCTGATTTTTCAACTTGTCCTAACGATGAACCACACTGGTTGGTTCAAAACGCGTCGACAATGATTTTCTGAATGTGATTTATGCCAAAATTTCTTCTTATAATTGTTATGGATCACAAAAGCCTCAATTCAACCAAAGAATATCATGTTAAGACGATTGCCTCAATTAGAAAAGCTACCCCATATTTTGAAGAAGCCTCACAATTAAAGAAGACCTCGTACTTTGGGAAAGAAGGATTCATGAGTCAAAGAATGACATATTGACTTAAAAGGGAGCTAGAAGTATAATTTAACATGAATAATCTTATACTACAACATTAGGCTTGAGGATAAATCGTTTGGATTGGCAGTGCTAATGATGATAGAGATACTACTAATGGTTGGGATCTAGTATCGTTTCCTGAAAGAGTGTGAAGTAGAAATTTTGTTGCACTAAAGACGTAGAATATGTGGTTGTTGATACTATTATTCATGAAGAAGATTGGATCCATAAAATATTTGATGGACTATTTATCGATGTGTTGGATTCGATCAAAGATTGTCTTCAAATATTGTCAATAACCTGGATTTTCATAAGAAGATGGAAGCACTTGATGATTCAAGAGTATAGTGCAGATAGGAGCCAAGAAGCTACAAATAATATCTCCAAGGATGAATAGGTAGTTGATGTAAGGGAAGTATGAGTACTTTAGACACAAGCTTGGGCTTGTAGTTATGTCCTCCTTGGTTGAGAGGGTGTGAGGATCTCCTCCCTGCCACCTGGTTGAGAGGGAGTTATGATGGACACTGTGTTCTCCATGTGTCACGTACAATGGTCAGGACTAATCGTCATAAGCCTAGTGCATGACCATTGCTAGGGAGAATGATGGATTGGATAAGCATCATGGGCGTACATTCTTGATTCATGTATTATGGTTTATTAGGATTAATATCCTAGGTTGAATACATGGACTTGGTAAATAATGGTACAAAGGACAAAATTTTCCTTGAGATTAGGAAATGGTCCTATAAGATCATACCTTCAGAAAACCTAAGTGGGGTGTGTACCTTGATAGGTGGTGGTGTCCAAATTAATGCCTTCCAACATTGTGCTCTGATCCAATGGAGAGATAGAGTGTAATTGTCAAGGCCTTGGTAGTTTGACAATGATATTTATGATGATGTATTCATCATTGATGCTTATCAATTCAGATCCTTTATTATATAAATATTTCAACTTGAGAATATCATGTTGAGCCATTATGAATACTTCCCTGGTTAAGAGGGATTGTTGAAATTGTAACAAGTTTCGGTCTTCATAATGTAATGTAATTTTATGATTGGCATATTTATTATATTCATTATTAATATATTATTATGTTTGGTCAAAGCATGTTCTTCATGCTTATAGAGTAAAACAAAACATTATTATGAGTCAAAATAAAATGTATTTGAGTCATGTCCCATTTGGACATTTGTAAGAAAAAGGAATTTGATTTTTTGTTTGAGTCAAACAACACCAAATGAGCAAGTCAACCCTCCTTGGAACAATTCATCCTAGTCCTTCAACAAACACCTATTCAACCTCCTAGATAACTATATATAAAGGACAATTGGAATTACTTTGGAATAGATTCAAGCATAATATAATAAGTGTCTTTATGAACCAACAAAGAAGAAATAGAGAGAGAGAGAACACCTCTCCTAGTCCTAGATTGTTCTTTTTGTTGAGAGAGAGAGAGAGAGAGAGAGAGCACCTCTCCTAGATTGTTCTTTGTGTTGAGAGAGAGAGAGAGAACCTCTCCTTTACTTTTATTTGTGTTAAGTCCATTGGTTGAGAGAGAGTGAGAGAGAGACCCTCTCCTAGACTTTTCTTTGTGTTAAGTCTATTGGTTGAGAGAGAGAGAGAGAGAGAGAGAGAGAGAGAACACCTATCCTAGATTGTTCTTTGTGTTAAGTCCATTGAGTGTGTGTGTGTGTGAGAGAGAGAGAAAGTGAACACCTCTCCTGGGCTATTCTTTGTGTTAAGTCCATTGGTTGAGAGAGAGAGAGAGAGAGAACACCTCTCCTAGAATATTCTTTGTTTTAAGTCCATTGGTTGACAGAGAGAGAGAGAGAAAACCTCTCTTAGACTATTCTTTGTGTTAAGTCCATTGAGTGTGAGAGAGAGAGAGAGAGAACACCTCTCCTAGAATGTTCTTTGTGTTAATTCCATTGGTTGAGAGAGAGAGAGAGAGAACACCTCTACTAGACTATTCTTTGTGTTATCCTATATTGTTCATTGTGTTAAGTCCATTCATTGTGTGTGTGAGAGAGAGAGAGAGAGAGACCTCTCCTAGAATGTTCTTTGTGTTATCCTAGACTATTCTTTGTGTTAATTCCATTGGTTGCAAGAGAGAGAGAGATAGAGAGAGAGAAAACTTCTCCTAGACTGTTCTTTGTGTTAATTCCATTGGTTGAGAGAGAGAGAGAGAGAGAGAGAGAGAGAGAGAGCGAGAGAACACCTCCCCTAGACTATTTTTTGTGTTATCCTAGACTGTTCTTTGTGTTAAGTCCATTGGTTGTGTGTGTGTGTGTGTGTGTGTGTGAGAGAGAGAGAGAGAGAGAACACCTCCTGGACTATTCTTTGTGTTATCCTAGATTGTTCTTTGTGTTAACTCCATTGGTTTTGTGTGTGTGTGTGTGAGAGAGAGAGAGAGAGAACACCTCTCATAGAATGTTCTTTATGTTAATTCCACTGGTTGTGTGTGTGTGTGTGTGTGTGTGTGAGAGAGAGAGAGAGAGAGAGAGAGAGAACCTCTCCCAGACTATTCCTTGTGCTATCCTAGACTGTTCTTTGTGTTAAGTCCATTGGTTGTGAGAGAGAGAGAGAGAATGAGTGAAATTGAATATGGTTTTGGGAATATTCCTTGATTCTAGATCATTCTAGAAGGATCCCAACACTTATCTCATCCTATGAGCTCGAATTTTGATAGGCCATGGATCAATTAACCTCCTATCCTCTCATCACTTTCTCTATGGAAACTAACTCCAATTTTGGAAAACCATTCAATGCCCAATTTATAACAAAACCACCTCCCTATACATTGATCACTCATCATAGTGATCAATGGGGGCTAGAATTTGAGGATTGAATAGAAATATTGTTGGTTTGAGATTTGAGTTCATGTCAAGTAATGTTATGCTGCTAGATTAGTGTGCTTTTGGTGTGACGAGGGTTGGACTAAAGCTGGAGGAGTGATACAGGATCGAACCGCATTAGGTAAAACTCTTCCTTCTACATTAATAAAGTTGTTTATTCCTTTTTCTCCTATTTGTTTTCATATCTATGATGATTATGTGTTTCAATGTTGTTGATTCCAATGGTTTATAGTAGATAGATCATGTATGCTTTGATCATTGTCATTTTTTTTATGTTGACATAGGTACCAATTGAGCGGATTCAGTTCAAGTGGGAGCAACAGGAGCAATTCAGAGGAGCTCAAGGAAGCGAAATATTACATGTAAGTTCCTTTATCTCATCTATCTATTATAAGAAAAGGTTAAACCACTTTCTCTCTATTCTTCTAAGTGTAGCTACCCACTTAGGGAAAATGTGTTAATCCGTAGATACAAATTCCATACAACAAATTGGCGACTCCACTGGGGATCGAACCCAAAATCTCTGGTTTCACAGACCATAGCCTTATCCATTGGGCCATACACTCTAATCGATTAGTATTTTCTATAAAATAAGTGTCTTAAAGTCTTCATTTCTATTGGACATCTAATCCTCTATGGGTTGGTGTAGAATGTGAACAGCCATGAGAGTCTAAGAGACCTTGGGATGTGGAACCCAACGGTCACAAGAATGTACTATAAATGTATATCATTGTCAATAATAAATGGAATCTCATGTTTATCTTTCCTATTTTGTCTCTGCCATGTGTTTGTTTAACATGGTATCAGAGCGAGTGATCTCTTGCCCTGCTCAAATTTGAGCCACTCACTGTGGCCTATGTCAGTTCTACATTAAAACTACCATTATTGTGTGCATGCCTATTTCATTGCTGACCTCTCTCAGCTAGATTTGTGCTGGCTTTTTTATCCTCTGTCTCAAATAAAAAAATGCATCTACACTCCAGCCTCCCTCGCAAGTTTCACACCAACACCTTGAATCCTCCCTTTTCCTACAGCACAGTGGAATCATTCTTTGTTGAATGTTGCATTTATCCTTCTGTTGAACGTTACCGTCGACTTGCATGAACCGCACCATTCCGCACATTTGCATGAACTGCACCATTCCACACATTCGCATGAATTGCACCATTCCACACATTCGCATGAGCCTTATTGTCTCTCCCCTCTCCACTCTTCTATATTATCTGAAAACACCTCAGGGGTTCCCATATTTTTTCATTCCAAATACCTGTTATTGAACCCCATCCTCCGTGTCCCTATAGTCGATGGTATCACTACTTTGCCGATTTTGGATCATATAAACACCCGATAAAATAATGAATTATCACGACTTGAGATTTCTATTCGGTTAAATTTGTTAGGAAGGTACTGCCTATTAGAAGTCTTATAGATCACCTCCCACTTCAAGGAAAAGCTATTTAATTTTCGTATAAAAGAGCTAAAGGGTGTCTTAAGTCGCGTCATATTAGCAAGGCATGGGAAGAAACAGGTTTGTATTTTCAAGTTTGTTAGTTTTGATTGAATTGCAATTTATTATTCATGGGAATGATGTTTGGCTTTCATATGCCTGAACAAATCTACCGAGTTGTGGTGTTGCCCCAACATTGTTGTTGATAATATTCAGCTACCCCATCACTGTTACTAGCACTGAGCACACTAAAGCAATCATGAAGGTCGCGTTGTTGAGGCCTTTCATCACTTTCAAACTTAGAAATCCTATTAAAACTCAAATGCCACGCATTCTCCTCACTTGTCTCAGCCTTCTCAGCATTCAAAAGTAGGATCTTGGTCCCATCTTTTGACAGAGCGGACGTCAAAAGTTCTGCCATTGTAATTTCTGGGAATTGAGACGGAGAAGCAGTGATTCTTAAGCTTTAGAAAATGTATGTGTAGAGAAGCATCGACAATTCTCTCTGCCCTCTGTGTTATAACACTTCGTCTAAGCAATACAACATCTAAATCACTTCTTTTCTTTTCTCACAACTTTTTGGTAGGAGAATCGAACAGCTAGAATAACATTTTCATTGTAATTCAGTCCATACCCATTATTTCACACTTAATTTCAAGTCTCATTTCCAGCGTATTTGGAGTGGATTTAACATTATTCATTTTAGCCTCCTATTTAATTATTCTGTAGTCGGGCCTTCTTGAATGCCTGCTGGTGCATCCTACTGGAAATTTCAGCTTAAACCAGACCATTTTGGAGCAGAATTGTGTTGATTCATCCAGTGGTTCTTATTTATGATTCTTGTTGTGTAAAAAATATTGTTTCTTTAAAGGCCTTTTTGCGTGTAGAAAAGCGCAGGGACAAAACAATTAAATATTGTGTGCCGCAACTGGTGGGCTACTAGTAGTGAAAAATAATACCAAAATTCGCTCATTTCGCTATCCAACCAGATGTCTTTACTGTAATTATAAGAACTAGCTCCATTGGCAGCAAAACTATCCAATGTTTGGGATCCTGCATGCTGGAATCGGCACAACTCGTCGTTTCTACAATAACCCCACTTGAAAGATTTTCAAAGAGGGGGTTCACATCCATTGGAAGCAGAAGTCTCGGCGATAGGATTTTTGCTCAAAATTATATCTTGAATTTCAGTATTTTGGCTTTCGACATCACTGCGATTCGAAACCTAGTGGCTTAGTAGATTGTGCAACATTAGGGTTTCTTCTGAAGAAAATCAACGTCCTTCATCTGAACATAGAAGCGAAGAGACAAAAATATTCAATGAAATGGACGATACTTAAAATGAATCATAGAAAGTTTACCCATAGCTCTCGGATGAAAAGAATCCCAAATCAAAAGCCCTTGGACTCTAGGCCTCCGGAGTAGCCACATTGCCTTTGTTGTTGTCATTACTTGTTGAAATTTTCTATGCATTGAATGGTGCAATCAAAATTGGTATATATGTGTTGAAGATCCATGAGAGGAGGGTGCAATTTTGATTAGAAATGATGTGATTCATGATCATGAGGCATAACAGTTATCACTGAAGGTTGGCTCTAGTAAATTGAAAGCAGAAGATTTGCATTCCTTAAACAAAAAAGGCAAAGTTGTTTCAGTAATCTTCTATTGTAAGTGAAAATGGATTTAGTTAGAGATGTATTAGATTTATTAAATACCTTGATACATTCCACTGCTGATGGAAAGGTAAACATCAACAAAGAATCTCTCTCGGAAATTCAGACATGTCTACAATATGCACAAGAACAGATTGAGTTTTTGCAGCTTGAATCACAGATACAACAAGAGGAGTTACAGAAGTATAATCATGATTCTAAACTTGTTTATGTTCAGAAAAATTATCTTTTTGAGTCAGAAATTGACTCCCATCAACATGAAGAAACTAATCAAGACAATAAAGTTGAGGTTGATTCAAGTGCAGATGTGAATGCAGATTCAAAAATTCAGTATGCACTTCCCAAGTCGGTCATCAGAACTTGGGAAGATCTTGTCCATAACAAGCACAAAACTTGTATTGGATATGACAAGGACATGTCCTTTCATATTCTAGATTACTCAAAGCCCATCCAGTTTCAGAGTGTTGGATTCCTTCATGACAGTTCACCTTCAACTTCTGCCCCTCTTCCACAACAACAACAATAGATTGTGAAATTCCAACACTGTGACCAAGTTGGCCATATGAAAGATCACTATTTTGATCTTCATCCATGTAAGCACTATCATAAAACCAGTCATTCTTCAAACATATGCTTCAAAAACAAACATCCTGCAAGAACAATGATTCATCTTGGATGGATCGCTTCTTGGCAATGGGCTTCAATAGCGAAGAAGATATTGTGCTCATACAACAGGATTTTTTCTCGAATATTGAAAAGTCTTGCAGTTGAGATCTCTTCATCTTCTCGCCTTATATCTGATAGGGGGGTAAATGATGGTCATCTACAAGATTCAAAGCCACATCAAGTGAGCCTGAGCCACAACCTGCCATACCAGATTCAGAGTTGTAGCCAGAGACAAAGATTCCCCTGAGAATGCCTTCAGTCGGTGATACCTCTTCAAAGAATTGAGGACACTTCAGCTTCTTGCCAATTTCGAAAGAGTTCCATGAATTGCATTAAGCATTCCAGAGTTGTTCGTCATCCTTAAACCATCACAGGTTGAGACCTCCCTTTTCAGGTTGAGGTTCTCCCTTTTATGCGGGGTGAGATCTCCCTTTCCCTCTTCAAAACATCAGGAGCACTTCCTCTAGCAGAAGACTTGAGCTTCATGCCAGAATTGGAAGAGTTCTCGGAATTGCACTAAGCATTCCAGTGTTGGTGGTCATCCTTAAACCACTGTCCTTTATACCAACATTTCAGAGAGCACATTGAGCCTAGTGCTGCCATGCATTTTTGCACATTTTATATTACAGTTGTCTTCTTGGACTCATACATAACCCTTCATATTAAGGGGGGGAATGTTGGACACCTAATCCTCTATGGGTTGGTGTAGAATGTGAACAGCCATGAGAGTCCAAGAGACCTTGGGATGTGGAACCCAATGGTCACATGAATGTACTATAAATGTATATCATTGTCAATAATAAACAGAATCTCATGTTTATCTTTCCTATTTTGTCTTTTCCATGTGTGCGTTTAACAATTTCTTTGAAAAATAAATTGTCGTAAAGTCTTCATTTCTTGTGAAAATTATTGATTGATTGTTTGTACATTTAGTTTCCTTTTGTTCATTTAAAGTTGAAGGAAATGAAAATAAAAACATGCATTATGCATTTAGAGGTTTGTGTGTGCTTGTAGGAATAGTATAGGGAAAGTTGTAATAGATGTACTCTATGCTCTTTAATTAAAGATTCAGATTTCTCTACCCCTTTTAGTTAAGGTTTTCACTGTTCAAATCAAATGAAAAGAATGTTTCTCATGTTAGTTGCATTCTAGTAATTTCAAAAATATCACGCAGTGAACCTGAAAGACAAACTCTTAAATAATATCAACTTAAAATTTATCTCAATTAACCTAATGGAGCATTATAACTTAACGCATAATATTTAGAGGTTCTAGGCTAGAGAAGTGTTCCAACCTCGTTAACTATAGTAGTTGTTGTTAATTGTCTGCGATACATTCCAAGTGTGATACCTCATTCCACGTATGTAAGTATATCATAGCTCGTCCACGTACCTTCGGGTATATAGGGTGGCGTTATAGTATGAAAATTATAAAGGAATGCTCTCATTGTGTGTTTTCACATTAAATAGCGCTAACATAGATTGGGCCTCCATGTACTTTCGAGTATATGTGGGAGGACTACATTAGGGTACTATCCATCCTTAGGTAACTGAGTTGGCCGCCTTGTACACTGTGATACATCGAACACAACATTCGGGAAGATTGCCTGTACATATGTTAAGTCCTTGGTTTACTGAGGCAGTATATTTTAGTTCACAGTTACTTGGTAATCCTTTTGCCTAAATTATCCCCCTTTTGTTGTGCTATGTTATTTTGGTTAAACTAAAATTATTTGACCATGGATAACATCCTCCACGTCACTCCTTAGTTGATCTTAGGTTGAGACATATGGAAACAACTCTGGAGTCCACTGATCAAGAAATTCCTTTTTGATGGGAATCTTAGTCCTTTTTCTCCTTTTGGAAATATTAGTGCTCCTTATATGGCTACATTTTCCCTTCGGGGACTTCCCATTGACTTACCAGTATGGTTGTTCTCAACCTCCTTGGCCCCGCAATTGAATATTCCTACAACTGGACAAAATCAACCTCCAGTTGACCCTTTACCTTCTTCGTCAATTATTTCTTCCTCCCCTTCTTCCTCTTCTCTTGGTGTAAGTATTGGCACTAGTAACCAGGTGGATAAGAAGAAGAAGAAAGGGAAGAAGAAGAAGAAGTAGAAAATTTAGCAGGGAGGAAACCAAGCAACCATTTGTTAAATGATCCAAAAATACAATTTTATCATAGGTTATAAAATTAGAATAAAATAATTATTAATTTAAGATATTAAATTAATAATTATTATTCTAGAATGTTTAATTATTTAACGGAGACTTTTTAGAATTAGCATATTGTTGTAACTAGATATGACTCTCCAAATGTGTCGTATCTTAGGCTCTATTTTAGGAGATTAGTTAGCTAGTTGGTTTGAATAGCATTTATTGTAAATGGACACTTGTTATTTAATAAGTGATCCATAATGGTAGTTAGGACATGGAGCTTATAAATAGCTCATTGCAAGAGTGTTTTGTTGTTCGGGTGTAAACTCTTGCAAAATCAATTATGTAATTATTTTTTTCTTATTAATAAAATTATGTGTCTGAGGACACTTCTGCCATTATTGTGGTATCAGAGCTCCAGTAATGTTGCAGTGGATCTGAAGGGAAGATTCCAACTCAACAAAGTCCTGGAAAACTCCATTCAATTGGTCAGCAGATAATTGTTTAAGAGTCAATCTTGTGAAGATATGTTGTGATAGACTAGAAGTGGCTGAGCACGAATTGTGAGTTCGTGATCTACCTAATTCAGTGCGCATATGTTTGGAACCTATGGGGAGCGTATCTTGAGGCACTGGAATTATGATGAGTGCAGATTGCGGAGACAGTTTTGAGACCCAGAAATCTGCAGCATCTGGTTAGCTCGAAATGTTTCAAGGAAGGGGAATCATAAAACTCATCTGAGTTTTTAATTTTCTGGAAGTCATATTGCTGCTTCTTTTCGCAAGTGCACGGTGCGAATTATATTGGAGCAATGCATCTGTTCAAATCCGGCAATGGAGAACTGCAAGATAAACATTTGGTAAGATCGTTTAAATCTGGGTGAGCATGTTCCTAAATATTCCACTTATTGTTTTTTTTTCAATGAAATCGCGTGTTCGTTGGTTCCAAATTTGAAGATCTCTTTTCAGCTCATCAATTGTGTTTTCCTATCTGGAAGAGTTTGTTCTCGGATGATTTATAATGTGCTGAATATTGTCAGCGTTGTGGAGAAGAACCTTTGTTTGACAGATTGACTGTTCTCGGATGATTTATAATGTGCTGATGGCCCTTTCGTGTCAACAATAATCTTATTGCTTCAATCTAAGCGTATGTTATAAACTGCAATAATTGAGTTGTGAAGATTCTTTTATTGTTGATCTTGCACACGGAAAATGGGTGCCGGTTGGACATCAAGTGGGTATATACTAACGATGGCGCTACGCCTATAAAAGTTCTGGCGAAAAATTTGTGTAAAGTTTGTAAGTCTGTCCGGCCAGAAATTCTCTTCCATGATGACGGACGCATGAGGGTTTACTTCAATCTTAGTAACACGATTATGCCCGGCATTAAATCTTAACGTGGCAGTGTTTTCCGTCAAAGTTCGAAACCCAAACTTTTCATGCACATAGTTTATGAAATCGTATGTGGATTGCAGATTCCCTTGGGCATACACTAAATTTAGTAGTTGTTGTTGTTGGGTGCCTGAGAATTTGACATTAAATTGCCAGGAGGCCGCATGTATGATCTGCTGAGCGAAGAATTCAACCAGCGTGGAGGAGGCCGCGTGTATGATCTGCTGAGCGAAGAATTCAACCAGCGTGGAGGAGGCGGCATTTTTCAAAACTGGTCGCACGTAGGCACTACCATGAGTACATAAAAGTGTCACTTTTACATGCATACAAGTTTTAAAAATTTTAACACTTGTTAAATTACTTTTATAAAGTAATTTAATAAAAAAAAACAAATATTAATTTGTTTTAATGGGGAGTATGTAAAAGTGATTATAAAGGTTTTTAAATGGAGCGATAAGGTGTGAAGAAATTGGGGAGTATGTAAGGTGTGGAGAAATAAGGTGAGCTTTATAAAAGTTTTTTTAAAGCTTTGTAATAGAATAATAAGTGAGCTTTTTAAAAGTATTTTTTAAAAAAAGCTTTGTCATGGAGTAATAAGGGTGATGTTTTTGGAGTAATAAGGAGTTTTATTTGTAATTTGTAAATTAGAGAGATAAGGTGTGTTGGGTAATTTGTTTTTAAGAAGTTTTTTGGGATCATCACATTGTAACTCAATGTAATTTTACTTTGAGGGGGGGTAACTTTTTTTTTAGCAGATTGTGCAAAAGCACCATTGTAAAAATCAAATTTTGAAAGTTGCCTTGTAAAAATTTGAGAAATTGACTAGATCCAAGTGCAAAGCTCAGTCAATTTTCTCCTGTTTCGACGACTATTCGAGGGTCAAGGCCAAGCCCCGATAGATCGTGTTTTTTGCATGGTGTGTTGTGTTGACTATCTTGTCCTTTTTGTTCTGATTCTTGGTGCGACGCTTCAACGCTACAATGTCTAAGTTGATTAATTTGTTTTCTGATTCCGACAAACTTGAAGGCACAAAATCTTATAAAACATGGCATCGAATCATCGAAAGCACTCTCATTTACAATGAATTATGGCAGGGTATATGTGATGGAGATGTTAAGCCGAATAAACCCACAAATGCAGATGCACTGGCAAAATGGGAAATCAAGAATGCTAAAGCCTTAGCTCTTATTAAATCGTCTCTGAATGATGAAATGTATGTCCATATAGAAAATGCTACAGATGCATGGTCTACCTTGAAAATTTTTAAATACCTCTTTGGTACTCAACCTGAATCAAAGAAATTCGATCTACAATTAAAATTGTTGCAACAAAAATTAATTGAAGGCAGTGATGTTCTTGAATATCTCTCAAGACTTAAGAATATCAAGCAAGAAATTATTAATGCTGGTTTTCCCGCAATTGATGATAGCTTTATGGTCACAATTGTAATAGCTGGGCTTCCTTCTTCCTATACGCATATTTTAGAGACTTTACAAGTAACTGGGAAATTAGAAAAACTAAAGTTTGATGAACTTTGTGAAATGTTAAGCCAACATGATAAAACTTTTGGGAAGAAGAAGAAAGTTGGTGAATATGTTTTTCTCACAGAGGCCAGCACTAGTAAGTCATCAGCAGATAGTTCTCGAGGAAGAGGCAGAGGGAATCAAAATCAAGCAGCACATAATCGAGGTCGAAGCCAAAGCAGAGGCAACAATTTTAACAGAGGAGGAAGAAATAATTTTCAAGGTAGAGGAAACAACCAAGGAAGAAGCAATTTTCAAGGACAAGGATATAATAATCAAGGTAGAGGACAATCTCAAAATAGAGGTCAAAGCAGAGGCACAGGACAATCTTCAGGAAGAGGAAGAGACTTAAGTCAAATTGTGTGTCAAAGATGTAACAAAGTTGGCCATTATGCTAAAGATTGTCGAAGATCACTTAATAAAATTCCCAAGTTTCAGCAGCATTCAGCACATTTTGCAAATGATCAAGATGAAGATAACTCAGAATATGTTTTTACTTCCTCACCAGCATCCCAAATTTCATCCCATCTTAGAAGTGACTACGAGGATGCCTGGATCTTGGATTCCGGGGCAACTGAGCACATGACTTTTCGACGTGATTTTTTCTGGAATTTTCAAGAATGCCAACTTAATTCCATTTTTCTTGCTGACGATACAAAACATACTCCTTATGGAAAAGGAGTAGTAAAAATTTTTCTCCCTGACATTGGAGAAAAAATGATTTCCAATGTATGGTATGTACCCAGTTTCAAGAAAAATTTTCTCTCTTTAGTCACGATTCGACAAGCAGGACATCAGGTGATTATGGAAGATGGTTTAGTGAAGATTAATTCAGTGAAACAAAACTTGAAAACAGTCATGACAGGTTATGAAGATGGAAAACTGTTACGGATGAAAGGGACAGTCATTCCAAGGCATTCTGATTTTGCAGGGGCAGTGACTACAGGTATTTCACCTATAAGACCATGGCATGTAAGATATGGACATTTGAATTTTGAGAGTCTTTCTCAATTGCAGAAACAAGGAATGGTTAAAGGACTTCCCACATT
>APFE030480683.1:34217-50532 GCA_000404065.3 Pinus taeda | reverse complement strand
ATCTGATTCATACGTCTCCATATTGAGAGGATTTTGGCCCCCACAATATTTTTTTAAATGAGGTGAGGAAATTTTTCCTTTACCTTCTCCCTTGAGTACCATCTAGCCTTGCTTGGAAATTGTCCTTTCAACCCAATCTTCCAAAGGTCATGTTGCCACTATCTTGTAGTTTTGGAACTCTTCTACAAACTTGTATCTTCTATCATCTCTATGTAAGCATATAATGCCAAATCCTTTATTGAAAGTAGGAATTGTTATTGTAGCTCAAATTCCCCCTTTAAAAAAAATTCTAACTCCCAAAAATTTTGATTATTCTCTCACCCTACATTTGCAATCCTTACAATCCCTTGCCTAACTCTACCTAATTAGTGACATTACGCCACAAAATTTCCTTGTTATTTTTTCTACTCACAATATGTTATCGTTTTCCTGAAAATGTTAGAATTAACATTTTCCATAAATTATCATATTTTTCATACTTATTTTAGTCACTAGACCTATGATAGAAAACGACAATATCTTAAAACAAGAAATCACAACTAGGGGTTAAATTTGGTGGGTATTTACCTGTATTTTTAATTATGAAATACTAAACATCTTAAAATATGTACGTCATTAATGACACTTACCTAATTTTCAAACTGTCAATTTGATGGGTGACTTGAAATTTACCCTCACACATAGACACACACACACATAGGCAAATTTCGTAAAATTATAGAAGACAAAAATAAGTCATTCATTAGGACAAGACTCTAAGATAAGTATCACACCATGAATTACCCACAATACTGAGACTTCGTGATAAGTATAGACTCATACATAGTAGATCTTGGACTCATTAGAAAAATCTCTTTAGTCACACCATGCAATCCTACATTGTACACCCTTAAGCATAAACACATGAGCATTGAAGCTTGAAGCTTAAAGTTTGAGACACACCACATTTCCACAACCATGGACCATTAGTATTCTATATAAAACATTAATTGGATTTTCTTTTTTATGTACGTGAAATAGTTTTTTTTTGTTTAATTATTTATAAGGTCCTCCTTAAGTCTAACTCATCAAATTGAAGGCTAAGATCAATTGTTCCTCTTCAAAATATATTATAGTTAATGGATTTGACCAAGTGTTTTCGTTGCTTCAACGCCCTCCAAATTTTAGCCTATTTTCAAACTTTGGAGCCTCGCTTTAACCATGTGAGTTGTCATTTCTAGTAATTAAATACATTTTATACTTGTGTTCTAAGTTTCTAAGTCCCTTTGTGAATAAATTCCAAGTGTCGTCTTTTGGTAAGGGAAGTGCCAAACTTTGTGAAAGGGAGTTATAACACATCTTTAAGAGGCACTTTTGATGTTTTATGTTCTACTAGTGGATCCTATCTATCATATATATATGCATTAGAATCATTACATAAGTATTGTGCATTTTCTTGTTGCAGTTGTCACTTGTGTCACAAAGTGTATCTTAAGTGTCGCACTTGGAGGTAGGTGTCGTTTTGTTGTCATTTTAATGGATGTGTTATCACTTAGAACTAAAAATTTGATGCATATAATTGTCTGTCCTAGTCCGATGACAAAGGTCTGTGTTAAAGTTGATTTCATTTTAATTTTTCTCACTTAGGATTTGGAGTTTTAAAAGTTTTTAACTCAAACCATACTCGACTCCTATTGGTTCTCCTCCACCCATCACTGTTCCATAGTCATGTCCTGTCTTATCCGAGTCACCGTGTCTTTTAGTGATTTCGCAGCGTAATCCCATTTGCCAGTTTCGCAGCGCAATCATGGTTAAGCAGTTTCGCAGCGCGTCATGATTAGGCAGTTTCACATCGCATCATTAGAATTTAAAACTAACAGTGCTGCGAAATCATGGATTCGTGCATTTCGCAGCGAATCTTTCCTGAAATGTCAAGTCCGTAGGTGAGTCATCAATTGTGTCCACTCATGTCAGTTTGTGTACCTCTTGTATCACGTTTGAATGCTCATTTGCCACTACCCCACCAATAGATCTGCTGATATGCACAGAAATATCATTCCCAAGAGATTTTATTGTGCATAGACCTTAATGATGGTCGTAAGTGTTGCATGAGTGACAAGTTTGCTTGATTATGTATTGAAGTGTTTCAATGAAAGAATTTGAATTTCAAGCAAGGCTGATTTCAAGCGAGCCTGATTACAAGCGAGGCTGAATTAAAAAAGAGCTGAATCACCTTTTCGACCGGAGCTGTTAGACTTTGTGTGTGAAGATGTCGAAGGGAAAAATGGAGAGAAAAGAGCACAGATCCGGTAAATGCCAGAGGACTGAACCTGAAGGCCTGGACATAGCGTTGAGGGATGAAGGCGTGAAGAAAGCGTTCAAAGATGCCGGGTGCTGGAACTTTTGCAAAAAGATACAAGGAGGACATGCGCAGGTAACTAAATAATGTGCACTAAACTTCACTGGTTTAAATTCAAAGATAGCTATGCTAGAAGTACAGGTTTCTCCAGAAGCAATATCTGCTGTGACAGAGATCCAAGAGGACGGGAAGAATGGTTTAAAAATTTTAAGTTTGATATGAATCCTTGTAAGGAGTTTTTAAAGGAGGCATATGTAAACGAAGACTTAAAAAAAGCAGTGCCCAGAAATTATGTCAAGGAACATTATGCTCTTCTTCTCACCTGCATACAGAAATATTTGACCTGTGAAGGAAGGTACAATAAGGTCTATTCTTACCATTTTAAACTGCTTTTGCATTTCACTGGGAAAGTCTACCATAGACATTCCTTTTTATTTTTTTTTCCGCAAGTTTGAGTAAGCATGGATGTGGTAAGGTTGCCAGCTGAGGAAGGAGGACTGTGACACCTCTTTTGTTTCATCATGGTTTATTAAGTTGCTAGTTTAGATGGCCTCCAAAGATAGGCAGAGACTGGAATTCCCGTTTAATTTCATGGCTGATTCCAAGCAAGAACTGGCCTTACTCCACAACCAGACCAGAGAATTTCACCATAAGCTGAGCTTCAAAAGGAAGTAAAGCTAAAAAGCAAACCCAAGTCAACAGCTAAGAACCCAACGCAGTGAAGCCACTAATCATTCAAAAACAACCTCAGCAATCAACAAAGGAAAAAACTCAGGATAAGAAGACTGTACCTGAAACAAGCAGATCTGAAGCAGTCTCAAGGGTAAGGACAAGAAGCCAAATAAATAAGGAAAAAGGTAAAGCCATAGTTGTTGAAGAGAGCTCAGTGTCTAAGGCAAGCTTGAATGATTTATTACAGGCCATTGAATTCGAGCAGTCTGAACCAGTTCATATTGATTTGACACAGTCATCGCAAGAAGGTAACAAGAAGCCTAAGGCCTCAAAAAGGCTTAAATTCGATGAGCTAGGTGAAGAATTTATTTTTAAACCCAGAAGACCTATTACAAGGAAGCAAGTAAAGGAAGCACTGCCAAGAACAGAGGAAACCGAGAAAGTTAGGCAAAAAGATACAAGCAGAACAGTCATCACATCTCAAGGAGATAATATAGCAGCCATAAAGAGCCAATTAGAAGCAGCTAAATATGATATTGCCAAACTGAAGAAAGCTGCTAGAGAGCATGCAGTCGTGTATGCAAATTATCGTAAAGCTGTGTGGAAAGGAAGTGAAACCCTAGAAAACCAGTTAAATTCAGTAGTGGATGGCCATGCACAATTTCACACATGGACAGTACCAGCAATAAAAGAGGCCAAATACATTAGAAAGATAAATATGAACCTAAGAGCTGGGAATAAAGCTATGAAGAAGAAAATTGAAGACCTGAAGGCACAGCTAGGCCAGTTACCTCCTAAATGAATTTTTTTTTCAAGAAAGGTTTTGTTCCAAATTTTTGTCAAATTTGCTTAGTCTTATTGTTTTGAAGACATGTAAATCCCTGCTATACATATGAAAAATCAAAGGGAGTTTTTGGCAATCAAATGTTTGGGTGATAAATATCTCGGGTCAAAAGCAAGTTGTTTCAAATAATTCAGCAGTTTCGTAGCGCGCTACGAAACTGCTGTAGGTGATGATTTTAACGCAGACAGGAAGTTTTGTATTATGAACGGGAATTTTGAAAGAGAGACACCTAAAGGGTATGCAAGACATCAGATGGAGCTACAATAGTCATTCAGATCAAGACAGGTGTACGTTTAAAAAGGTGGAATATTTTAACCCAAGTTTAAATTTCTGTTGTAAAGCCCCTTTATCACCGTTCAAAAGGTATTAAATGATTTGCATACAAGGAACTTTTGCCTGCACACATATCCATCGATGCAGCCTACAACACATCAAGAACGTGGCAGTGTTCCATATTTTGGGTTATTAAAGGCTAGAAGACATGCTGCTATACATCCGAGCAATTTGAGGAAAACCGGAACCGAGAAGCAAGGGACATCTCCTAATACTACTGAGCAGTTAAAAGATTCAGTGTTTAAGGTCAATATGGAGTATTAAACATCCAACTCATCCAAATCGAAAGAGGACTAGGTGTCAAAGAACAAGGAGAAGCCACTATGCATGGAAAATGGAGTTAGAGTCATAGTTAATTTAGAATTCTTTAAAACTCCAGTCAGCACTTTATTGTATTTAATAGTTAGTTAAATAGCTGATAGGTGTCATTAGAGGTAGTTATCGAGTTATTAAATTCCCCTCATGCTGGAGGAGGAAGCTTGAATTAGTTAGAATAAGGATTCTATATATAGCTGAAACAGCAATGTAATGAGGGTTGGAAATTTTATAACAGAGTACTGTTTTGGCTTATGTAAAGACAGAGTTCAGTAATATAAGTTGGTTGCTTTTCTTCTCAGGATTCATGAAGGATTTCCATGTTCAGAATGTGTGATTTTATTCTTTCCTTAATGTCTTTTACAGTTGCATAGATGTGTAATCACTCAGAATTCACTGATTGTGCTCTGATTTCCTGTATGAATTTATGAACTGTGGTTTTATATGAGTTGTGTTCTGAACATCCAAATGCTAAATTCCTTGTCTTCTATGTAAAGGCAGTATCATTGTTTATTGAAGTATGATTGACTCCATATGCCCAATGGAAACTTATGTAATGTTTATCAAGCCTTCATATTTGTCAATGTTATTCCACAAGAGTTAGCCATCTAATTATTAGTCAAAATCAATAACCCTTTGAGAGAGCCCTCTCAGGCTAAGGAGGCTAAGCCTTAGTCAAAAGATTGGTTTGAAACAGTTACTTGAAGTCTTCCTGGTTTGCAGCCTTCCAGGGCTTGATTTTGAGATAACAGGATGCATGTTGATTTTCAGAGTTAAGTGTTCTATTGGCATGTGGTTGATCATTTGTAAGTGTGTGATCATGCTCAAGCCTTGTTACATGTTTTGGTTTTATATTTCGACTTGTTGATCCCACACTGAGTCAATTTATGAAGTGTTCCTTTCTTCGCAACTTGCCTAACCAACCACTCTTTAGGTTTCTTTCTTGAAATTTTCATTGAGTGGTCTTAGGCCCTAGTTATCCACTCTTTCCTCCAGGAGTTTCACACTGCATAGTCACCGCCTCCAAGGATTGTGCATTGCATAATCCCAGTGCCTAGTTTGTGCCTCTTGCACTTGAAAATTATGCAAACCTTGTCCCAGTCAGTCTTCCAGTGCACACTGAGCATTTTCAGTTAGTAGTCAATCCTGTCTCAATCCTTGACTTGAGAAACTACGCAATCACTTGGCTCAGTCTTCCCAGAAATGCACATTGCACAATCACAGTGAGCAAGCCTTCCTCACTATATGATTGACTCCCTCAATTGCACAGTCCTGCCTTCTAGTCCCTTAGCCACTGTGCATTATACAATTGCAGTCTTGAAACCCTCATCTATTCCCTCTAGAATTGCATGCTACACAATCCTTGAACCTCCTCTTAAGTCTTGCACTCTATCTTGGATCTATCAATGTGATGCATGAAGAAAAAGAGAGAATAGGATATTTTTTTAATTGATGTCATCTTGTAATGAGTGAATTCCATTTGCAGGTGTTGTTGTATTATCATGACAAGATGATGCTAAAATAGGATACCAAGTAGAGCATGTAAGAAGGCACTTGAGAAGATGAAGATACAAGGAGATCATCAATCAAAAAGATGAAGGGACACCAAACGACAACAAAAGAAGGAAGATCAAGAACACATAGAGAGCTCCACATCATCCTAAACTCTTGGAGGATGAAGATGAAGTACTTACAAAATCAACCATGAAGATACAAAAATGGCAGCAATGAGGAAAGCTTGAAATTGACACATCACTATGAAGTTCCATGTCATTTGTGCTAATTCATGGCTTGTCCAAATTTTAGCTCAAGAGTTTCATGTATCATTGTATATTTCCACATCATTTGTGGATATAATTATTTAATTTTTAAAATGGGAAAATGTAAAGTGTGTGGAAGTCCAAAGGTCACTCATAGAATGTGAAAATTCATGCAGAAGTCCAAAGGTCTCATAGGACTTTGAAAAGTGACATGGGAGCTCAAGAGTCATGAGGGGAGGTCAAGAGTCACAAGGGAGGTGAAGAGTCACCTCATTTGTTACATCCTCGTATCTCAAGCAAAGGGATTTTCACCTTCACTTCTCAAGCTATGCATATGAGAGAAGATTAGGCTTTTGAGAAGCAAGTAGTTGCTTAACGTTCCACTATTGGAACCACTATTGTATCATTCTAATGGTGTATCATGGGATTTTCACTCAATAATTAGAAGATTTTGGAGCTGGCATACTCTTCATGCATGTTGAAAATGCAACAAGAAAGACTTAATTTTGAATTTCGCCTTGATCAATTTGAGGAAATTAAATATTCCACATCAACAAATAACTTGGTCGAAGTTAATTGAGGTGACATGGCTGTTGTCATTCAATTAAGAACACTCAATTTGAGTTAATGAGTTGAAGTGTAGTTTACTTGAGTTGATTCCTAAAAAATAGGAGTCTAGCTTAGTTAATTCAAGTTAGGGGCATGAAGTTCAATTGTGTGTAGTGGGTTCCTAAATTTTAGGAGCCTAGGTTGAGTTAATTTTAGTTGTAACAATTTAATTAAGTTATGTTTAGTTAAACTAGTTCTAACTATAGGAGGAACTAGTGGAAGGTCAAGTTGTGGAAGTGGATCTTTAACCACACTCAATGATCATCTAGAATACTAATCAATCGACCTAAATTAACTCATGCATGCAGAGAATTTGAGTTACCTAGTTGAGATGGAGATTACAAGGTAGTGTACTATCAGTTGTAGACTATTCCAATGTGTACAGGTGGTGCATGCAATCAAAGGGAGGACCTAAAGGAATTTTGCAATTGAGATGAGGGAATTTCCTAATTAATAGGTGTCAATTTCTTAGAGGAAGAGAATAAGGAATTAGGAGCTTGGAGGGTTTGAAAATTGGATAAGTGTTGGTCAGAGTCAGTTAGTTATTCAGAGAGATATACTATACACTTGCAGTGTGTGCTCAAGCTTGAGCAAGCATATGTATTTAATCTATATTCTCTGATTAATGCAATACATATAGGAAGGGGTTTTGAGCAGTTAATTTCCCCTAGATAAATCTATGTGCGTGTGATGTTTCTTTTTGCATGTCTATTGTTTGTGTTCTATATAGTGAATTAACTTCCGCAGATCAATTGAGTAGCTTGAAGTATTGTGATTTAGTAAATTCCATAAGCAATTTTGAATCTACACATTAATTTATACAATGCATATGTCATGAATGATTGTGAGACTATTCTTTCATTGTTTGCAGTGTATGTTTATGTGAATACATAATAGTGAAAATGAACTATTTTGTTGGATTTAGTACGCATCTTTGAATTGTGTGTCTTTTTCTTTCATGATTGTTGTTTCTTTATGAGCTATTTCGTAATTGTTGACACATAATGAACACATAATAGTGAAAATGAACTATTTTGTTGGATTTAGTACGCATCTTTGAATTGTGTGTCTTTTTCTTTCATGATTGTTGTTTCTTTATGAGCTATTTTGTAATTGTTGACACATAAATATTGGGATTGGATGAACACTTGTAAATAATGTAAATAATAAATAATGGAAAATAAAGAACCATCAGGAGGTGAAGCCCAAGAGTCACTCCCTCATGTATATAACCATGAGTAATATTAATGAATAAACACAATTCATTTGAGGAGTTACCTCCTAGCCTGACATGATACCAAAGCCAACTCCCAAAATTAGTTTATGTGTTGTAACTCTTGTCAGTTCTCTCCCATATTATATTCCTATATTTGGTATATTTCTTGCCGTATTTTCTACAAGATTTTGTGCATTTATATTCATCAAGGCTGCTGTGAATACCCATTGTGAGTAATTTTTTTTGTGAAGGTAGAGGTTTTGTTTTGAATGTTGTCATATGCACTTACCACAGTCACTGGTTTTCTTTTTTCTTCCCACCTGCCAAAATCCTCAGTGCTTTCACCTCTCTCATGTACTTGAGTTCCTGTGTGTGTGACACTGTATCTGCAAAATGGGATCATCTAGAAAAGAACACTAACTCGAACATCCAGAGTGTTGAAAGGCCTAAACTTCTCTCTGATCTAGAGGTAAAGCTATAGCAACAAGAAAATATGATGCAAAGGAATTTGGAGAGCATCCACGCCCTCTAGCCATGGTGAGTTGTCATACCACAATATTTTGTTGCGCCATAATATACAACACTCTCATCTTTTAATGCTCCCTCACATCCCATAGTGCTATATACCCACCTCGGTCTCACTGTGGGTGCCAACAGTCCGCACCCTTTTCTATGCACTACGTTGTGCCATACCTCTACACAGTCAACAATGCCTCAACCTCCATACCTCTACACAGTCAAGAACGCCATATACACCTCTGCCCCTCTACTGCTACCATACATTTTTGACTACTCTGCACAGTTAATACCTCCACCATATACACCCTCCCTCTATTACCATTCGTTAATATCTCTGCCAAATAATCCCTCCCCCATATAATACCTTCCCCTCATACCACCTCCCCCAAGTCATAACTCCTAAAAATATTACCTCTATCCTACATATTAGAGTGAATTTTGTTTACACCATAACTGCTTTTTTTTACCACTAGGAGTGAAAATTTTATACATTGGCAGGATAAGTATTTTTTTACAGTACACAGACTTTAAAATGCATTCATTGATATCTATTGTGGGAGTGGTTCTCATAGGAAGGAGAACTATCCTAAGTGGTTTCGGAAGATCAAACACACTCTAATTTTCAATGAGTTGTGGAAAGGAGTTTGTGTAGGAGAAGGAGATAATGAACTGGCAAATCCAACCTCAGACGAGGAATTCACCATTTGGGAAAACGAGAACAGCAAGGCCTATGCCTTGATTGTAGCATCTATAAATGAAGAGGTGAGTCACCATATTTCACCATTTTCATGTTCTTTTTAAGCCTTACAAAAATCAAAGGAACTCTATGACTCACACTCTACGCTTGAAGTTGTCCAATTGATGATTAAATTGTTCAGCCTTGAATTACAAAATGATGATCCTCTTTCTGTTGCATCAAAAGTAAAACCTATTATGCATGATATAAAAGTCACTAATGTTGAACTAGATATTCCCTGACAGATTTTTTCAAGGCACTTTATCCCACTTATTCAAATTATCTTGAGTCATTACAAGGAAATGGAAAACTCAAAGAAATTACCTTTGATTCCCTTGTAAATAAATTGGTTGAGAGAGAAATATTTTGGGAAGAAGAAAGCTCCTCAGTATTCTGAAGAAGTGGTGTGTCTTGCACATAGAGAAAAGAATCATACTCAAGATTCTTCTAGAGGTAGAGGTGGTCGAAGAGGAATAGGATGAAGAAATTTCAGAGGCAGGGGGGGCAAACACTCTTAAGGAGAAAAGTTTGATATTCATTGCATACGTTGCAATAGAGATGGATCACATGATGCATCCACATGCAAGTTGCATGGGGACAAAATTGAGCAGGAAATAAATCAACCCAAAGGTAAAACTAATGAAAAAGAGAAAGGTAAAGCACCTGAATCTGCTCACTATGTTGTCGCACATTGTAATATTGGAGTAAATGAAGACTTGTTTAATGCTTCACTTGCTTCTTGGAAAAATGATTGGTTGCTTGATTCAGGAGCAACTTTCCACATGAATTTTAGAAGATATTTTTTTGAATAATTTACTCACAGTGTTGATGTAGCAGTATACTTTACAAACAAATCAAAACTCAAGCCATTAGGGCTTGGCACAATCAGGCTCAAATTTCTTGGTCTTCTAGAATTTCTTCTGCATGATGTTTTATATCTCCCACAACTGAGGATAATTTTTTTTTCCTTGTTCCACATCTACCAGCAAGGACACTCCATTTATATGTTTGATGGCAAGGTTG
Organism: Pinus taeda; assembly: GCA_000404065.3. Classification (NCBI taxonomy): domain Eukaryota; kingdom Viridiplantae; phylum Streptophyta; class Pinopsida; order Pinales; family Pinaceae; genus Pinus; species Pinus taeda. The sequence continues at coordinate 40,167 of APFE030480683.1, read as the reverse complement.
AGGTGAGAAAATCATCATATTTTTTTTTTAGTAGAGGAATCGGCAATGGCGGTGGTATCGTACTCGCGTTACACGGGGTCAAATCCCATCGGCTACCTCTATAACCTTTAGGAGGGTCCTCCCAGGCCGCCTTGAACGTCCCTCGGGTATTCTTGGGGTTTGAACTTGTGACCTGCATAGCTGCATGAACGACTTAGCAAATCGTTCACTTGCCACTAGACCAAACCCCCACGGTCGAGAAAATCATCATATCACTCACTTGTCATGACAGGGATAGAAGAAGAAATACTTCTCAAGCTACAAGGCACCTTTGCTTGTGCGAAAAATTTCTCATACAATTCTCATTATGATGAAGGTACATTTCCATCAAGTCTTTTATGGCATGCTAGATTTGGCCACTTGAACTATGACAACCTTCACTTGTTGAAGAAAAATAGTGTTATTGGTTTGCCTACAATTCCTAGGAAACTTAAGCAATGTGATGCTTGCATTCTAGGAAAGCATAGAAAACAATATTTTCATGATTCACATTCCAAAGCACATAGAAAACTTGAACTCATTCATTCAGATTTATGCGGTCCAATGTTTGTTCCTTCTGAAAATGGAAATAAATATATGATGAAATTTATTGATGACTACACCAGAATGTGTTGGTTTTATTTATTGAAGAACAAATTTGATGCTTTTCAAACATTCAAGAACTGTAATACATGTATTGAAAATGATGCACAATCTCATATTGGCTCTATTCGCACTGATAATGGAAAAAAATACACTTCAAATGAATTTGAAAACTATCGTCGTCATCATGGGATGAAACATCAAACAATTGTGCCTTATAATCCCCAACAGAATGGAATAGCTAAAAAAATGAATAGGAAAATCTTAAATACAATATGTTCCATGATGCTTTTCAAGAATGTAAAATTGATGTTTTGGGTTGATGTAGTTCTGTGTGATGTATATGTAAAGAATATATGTCCATCTAATGCTATTAGAAAGAAGACTCCTTATGAAATGTGTTATGGCCACCTTCCCTTGGTAAAGAATCTCAGGGTCTTTGGTTCCACTTGTTATGCTTTGATACCAAAGGTACATAAAAACAAACTTAGTGCAAGGAGACATAAGTGTATCTTCTTGGGGTATTCAAATACCTCCAAAGCATACTGTCTCTATGAAGAATTTAATAAAAAGGTTGTTGTATCTAGAGATTTAATCTTTCTTGAATCTTCCAAAGCTGACAATGTTGTTGAGGGGCGACTTGATCGCTTGGATAGATTCGAACATGCAAAATCATTTCAAGAATTTGATAATCATATTCCACACCTTGAAGGGGGGGTTCCTATACTGGATCAATCTGTGAAATCTTCTTCTTAAGCACTCACTCCCCCACATGAAACTCCAACCATTGATGATACTTCGAGTAATGTGATTGACAAAATTTGGAGACTCAATCTTGATTCAGTCCCAACTCAATCAACTGAGCAGCCTGGACCATCTTAGAAATGTCCCCCAAAGTGGCTGACAAAGACACTTGAAAGAGTTCACCCTGATGAGGTTGGAAAGACAGGAACAAGAAATTCAAAGAGGCAAAATGGAGGTGATGTAGATGATTCTGATTCACCTGTTGATATGGATGTTTCTTATGATTATGAACTAATTTTGTCTACATATTTTGAACCAACCTCCTTCAAAGAAGCCGCTTCTCATGATGAATGGAAAGAAGCAATGTAAAAGGAGTATGATGCCTTGATAAAGAATGAAACTTGGAAGCTGGTTCATCCTCCATTGAGAACCAAACCAGTTGGCTGCAAGTGGGTCTACAAGAACAAGTATAAAGTTGATGGCTCACTTGACAAGCACAAAGCCAGGATTGTGGAAAAAGGTTTTGCATAGAAGGAAGGGGTCAATTATGAGGATACTTTCCCCCCACAACAAAATGGGGTACCGTCCGGACACTCTTTTTCTTAGCAGCTCAAAATGGTTAGAAATTCCATCAAATGGATGTAAAAATTGCTTTATTGAATGGAGTTTGAAAGAGAATGTTTTTATGTCCTAGCCTGAAGGACTTGCTATGAAGGTACATGAACATAAAGTATGAAAAATTGTGAAATCCTTGTATGGCCTCAAGAAAGCACCACGAGCCTGATATGAGAAGTTAACTGAGTATCTTCTGAAACTCAACTTCAGACATTATGATCTTGATGATGCAACTTTGTTTGTCAAGAAAGTTGGCAAAATAGTTGTATATCTTGTGGTATATGTAGATGACATTTTGATGAAAGGGAACAACGAAAGCTACATTACATCCATAAAGAAGGAATTGAGGAATGGTTTTGAAATGACTGACTTGGGCTATGTTCACTACTTTCTTTGAATTGAAGTAACTCAATATCATAAGCCTATATTCCTCTCTCAAAATAAGTACATTGGAGATCTGTTGAACAGGTTTGGCATGGTTGAGTGTAGTCCTCTGACTACTCCAATGGAACAAAACTTAAAGGTCACATCCATTGAAGGAAAATAATTTGAGGATTCAATGAGGTATAGACATCTTGTAGGAAGTCTCAATTACCTGACTACTACCAAACTAGACATTTCGCTTTGTGTTGGAATCCTCTCCAGGTTTTATGCAAAAGCCTTGTGAGGGGCATTGGTTTGTTGCAAAAAGAGTTCTAAAGTACTTGAAGAGAACCCAAGAATTTGGACTCAAGTATACACAATTGGGTGACTTCATCTTGATTGGATACTCTGATTCAGACTTCAATGGATACAAAGAAACTGGCATATCAACTTTAGGTTATGCTATGCGTCTTGGATTAGGAGTTGCCTCCTGGAGATCATGCAAATAATTAGTTCCAACAGATTCCACAACACAGGCAGAATATGTGACAGTAGCTGAGGAAACAAAATAAATTATGTGGCTTAGGAAAATTTTGGAAGATTTGCAGGTAAAACAAGTACATTCAACTCCACTCGTGATTAACAACACCTCTATAATAAATTTGGCCATGAATCCAAAGTTCCATGATCGAACAAAAAACATCAATACAAAATACCATCTAATTTGACATCATGTTGAGGCCAAGACAATCCATCTATGCAATTGTTCCACTAATGATCTGATTGCAGACATCTTCACCAAAGCGCCTAGAAGAGAAAAGCTTGAAAGATTTAGAACGATGCTTGGACTCACCAACATCCCTTTAGATTAAGGGGGGAATTTTGACACATAATCATTGGGATTGGGTGAACACTTGTAAATAATGTAAATAATAAATGATGGAAAATAAAGAGCCATCGAGAGGTGAAGCCCAAAAGTCACTCCCTAATGTATATAACCATAAGTAATCTTAATGAATAAACACAATTCATTTGAGGAGTTACCTCCTGGCCTGACAGTAATATTACTAATGATTCATTTAGATATATGTGTATTCATGTCCCTTCTTGGCAATGGGTAAGCCTCACTCAAATCCATGAAAATGTTTTCCCAAGGATAATTGGGTACCAGTAAGGATGAGATAGGCCATGTTTCCTACTACTAGGCTTCTTAATACAACAAAGCATACATCCTCTAATGAACCTAACTGCTTCTTCTTACATCCTAGGAAACTGATTCCCAACACCAAAATTCCCTACAACCATGAAGGTGTGATCCTCTATAATTAGTTATAGTCACTCACCTTTAGAAACACAACATATCCAACCTATATATTAACCCTTTATGGATATGGAACCTATAGGTAAACATATAGATTGACCTTGTAAATGTTTATTCACCTCCTTACAGTTCCCATCCTTAAATGAATCATGGAGGAAAGGCTCCACGTGTATCAGAGTTCCCAAGGATGTGATTTTTTATGTGGGTTGCCTTAAAAGAATGTAAAACACCTTGGTGTTTCCCTTTTTGTATTTGATCAGTAAAATAATCTACTATAAAAACTACATCCACTTGCAGTGTACAATTGATCCAGGTTGCTTTAGAGAGACACAAAGGACAAAGAGGGCTTATGAATGCTCGAAAATAAAAATGCTTAGAATGACTTTGACCAAGGACCAGAGCATAGATCTCTTTGTCCTGATTGTGGAGGTGTGAATGGTTCATTAATCTGAGTCCATATGCAAAAGTTAGGAGCAGTCAAAGGTGGGTTGACTTTTTGATGACTGGGCAGGCTTAAGGAAGACACAAATTCGACCAAACCCGGTCACCAGATTCCTACCATTTTGGCCAAACTCTGGGAAAATTTGTTGCCTTTTTAATTTTTCTCCTTTGGCCTAATAATGGATTTTTGAGAAAAATCCCGTTGGTTTAATAAAAATCAAAATAAATATAAAATAGGCCAACGGGCCACCACTCCCGCCGGCCTTCCCAACCACCTGACAACATATATATTAAAAAATAATAATAAGGGGTGAGCGGCCATGACCCCGTCGAACCCTCCACCGCATATCACATTTGAAACAATGTATTAATGGGGTGGTCAGGCCAACCTCCATTAATGGTGCCAACAACACAGTTGAACGGGACCGGTGGGGGTCGAACCCGCCCAGCCCCTAAGCGGGTGGCCCCAAACTTAAACAAAAAAAATATATGTGCCATTAATACATTGGCCCAAAACAGTAATGCAAACATAACCTCACCTCTACTAAAAAGGTGAAATATGGTTAACGCGCCAGGTTTGGCATGGGTGGGATTTGATCCCCTGACCCCATGATTTTCATTCTTATCTTTTAATATTACACCAACTACTTACCTTGGTTTATCCGCCCTAAAATTAATATAAACTAATTTTTCCAGTGCCAAAGGAGGGAGACACTACAGGGCATGGATTTCGAGGCAAAATGTGGGCATGTATTTCGAGATGAGTAATTATTTTTTTAATGCAGGGACCATGAATTTTGCAAGAGGACAAAATTTTCACTTTGTCAGAAATTGACAAATTTAATATGGATTCTACACATCTTGTTCCCACGAGCGCAACGGTGTTGTCTGTTTCTCCATCAGAGTTCTGCATTTTTTGGTCATTTTTAGAATGCATGTGGAACCATGATTTCCACCAAAAAATAGGGAGTGGAACCATGACCCTTGAAATTTTTCCAAGGAGGTAAAATTTTTCCATGTTAGAATATAGTCAAGTTTATACTTGTTTTTCATGGTTTTCCACAGGGATCACAATGGTGAGATCAGATTCACCTTATGATTTGTAGATTTCCACTCCAGCCATGGAACAGAATCTTTGAGGAATCCCGGGGGAATCTAAAAGATTCCTTGAGCCCAAAATTCTCAACTTCTCAGAATTTGGATATTGGATAGTAGTTTTTGCATTACTCGACACCACAAATCTGATGGTGCATTCAGATTTGTGATTCTCTCATTTCATTTTCCAACCACTTTTCTAAGTGCCAGTGCAGATGTCTACATTCATGTGGGAGCAGTCATTTTCATGTGATCAATGTCGTGAGATCGATGGTCCGAGAAGTGATCCAGGTGGATATTGGTGGCCACTTGCCAAGTCCACCTGGACCCCCACCATTGTCTTTCTCAGCATTTTCAGTTTCCTTAATTGTAGCACAACTTACTATTTTTAGCAGTTTTTCGGGTCCTGAACTTCCGGAGCCGTTTTGAGGCCCTAAACGACGTTTTTTGGGGAATCCAGGGGCAACATGGGTCCATGCAATGGATTGATGTTGCATGTTTCAACAATGGTAGTTCTTGGATAGATCTTTCTAACGAGCTATCATACGCGTCAAACGGAGATCGTATGCCAAAGTTACGACCCCGGGAAATTGATGTACCAATTTACCCAAAACGGGGCCCACAATTTGGCGTTTCATCTTCTAAGGGTTGGCTTTGGAATGTGAAGGGTTTTCCATTGTTTCTCAATAATAAATAGGCCTTCGAGCCTCATTGTAACACAAGTTCGGAATAGTTCAGAGACATGTAGCC
>APFE030480683.1:18642-31858 GCA_000404065.3 Pinus taeda | reverse complement strand
TTTTCCATTGTTTCTCGATAATAAATAGGCCTTCGAGCCTCATTGTAACACAAGTTCGGAACAGTTCAGAGACATGTAGCCACACATCTCTTCTCAGAGATAAGCTACCATCGTCCTAGCTGGTTTTATTTCCAATTCTGGTTGTAAGCATATTTCGGTATTTTCCATTAATGAAATGAAGTGTTATTTCCGCTGCATCTCTTTATTTATGGTTATCGCATCTCTGTATTTATGGTTATCTCTGTAATCTATTGCGTTCCTTTTTAAATCCGGATCAAGAAGCTTCAATAGTTTGACAACCGCTTCTTCAGATGGCCCTTGGTTGTGAGGTATATGATGTGTTCATATACTTCTTCTTTATGCATTATGCTGTGCAGATCCTTGATTGATGTTGATGCATGATCTTGTTTCTTACATGTTTTCATGATTCCTTGCTTGATGTGATGTAGAATCTTCTATGTGATGTACTTTCTGTCATGATTTGTCATGTTATGTGTTGAGATCCCTTGTTGTATGTTGCTGGGATACTCTTGTTGTCATCATGCATGTTTTTTTATTGAGATCCCTTTTATGCCATGTTGGCGGGATGCTCATCATGCATGTTTTTGTGTCATATTGTTAGAAGTCTTTTGACTGAGAGTTCTTGTAGTGGAACATCTCTTAGAGCCACTCCTGCGTGAGGGCGTTTTCCTTGTATGATCGCAACATCATCTCTTGTGTACATCACCATTATTGATAGCACTTAATGTAGCAGCCTACACCATCTTGACACTTGGGCCCGGAGACATAGTCCCTCCTGGACGAACTCCGTTATCAACGCTTATGTTTTCATGTGTTGATGATTGTCTTGTTCCTCTTCTTTACAGCTTGTAGATGTATCCATTAATTCTCTTTTAAAATGCAATTTAACACATCATGAAATTAAAAGGCCTTAGAAGGGTCCTTCGTCACACCCAGACCTGGATCAAGTGGTATCGGAGCGATCTTTGCGTTGATGTGAATTGCAACATGAAAAATGGAATGTGCAGTGACAGAGGATGAAAGAGCAATATACGAGACCATGCTCAACATTTCCAAAAGAGTCGAAATCATGTATGGAAATCTACAAAAAGAGACAGAGGAAAAGAAGCAATTGCAGCTTTAGTTGCAAGCCACGGAAGAGGCCATGGAAGAACTAAAGCAAAACAAACATAATCTTGAAACAAAGAATGATGAATTGAAGATGCATCTACGTGAAGAGAAAGAGAAAAAACAAAGTTTGCTATGATAGTTGCAAAAAAAGGATGAGGCCTTGGAAAAGCTACAGTGTGACCCATGTGAGGTAAAATGTAGTTCTCCATCTTCATGTATATTTCCTGATGATGATTTCACTGTTTTTGAAAATCATACCACAGGAATTGGCTCCAAACTTTTGAAGAAAATGGGTATGAAGGAAAAGGCATGGGCATCAATGGCCAAGGCATTGTCAACCCCATCAAAGTAGAGGAATTACTATGTCGAACAGGACATGGGTATGTCAGAAAGGAAGTTGGGGAATGCGCCAAGACAGCTAGTGAACCAACAACAATGGATGATGAGAAACCCTCGTCAGCTCTTTCCAAATCGAAAGAGGAGGTAAAAGATGTTGATTTCCTTTCGATTTCATCTTCACATAGTATGATTTCTGTTGGAGGTTTGGAGATCCTAGTTACAGGGACAAACATGAGGCTCCTTACAAGGATGAGGCACGAGGAGGAAAAAGAACTTGGTGTTAATAACCAAGGCATAACTCAACCTTTGGAGGTTATGCAAAGACCTCAATTTGCAGGCTCAAGATACACCAAAGGAGAGTGCTCAAAGGTGTCAGTGTCATCCGAGACATCGATGAAATGATCGAGGAAAGAGAATGATGGGAACAAATCCCCATCATCCCATGGCAGTGCCCATTACAGGGAGAGAGCTGAGGTAAGCTCTCATCACCATACTGACATCAGAGATAACAAGGGAAGGTATAAGCACTTTCAATCTTGGAATGTTCATTTCGATTATGATCATAATGACTGTAAAACATGGCATCAAAAAGCATGCACCATTTGTGGATTCCGTATCCATATATTTTCTAAGTGTTGGAAAAGAATGGCAGCACACAAAAGGATGAGGCGTGAAAGACCCTCTCATCAGCATGAAAATAAATAGGTTAAGCATATATGGAGGAAGAAAACCTACTGCAATCATTGCAACAGAAATGGCCATCAAACAGCCACTTGTTGGAGGCTCCATCCACAGTAGTGCCTTAAAGACAAAACATCGGTGCATGAACCAGGAAGAGCAGTTGTTCAACAAGCAAAATTGCCACAAGGAGGCAACCCATTCACATTGATAAGTGAAAAATGGTTTCTAGACATGTTGTTGTTTCATGGTCATTCTTTTGTAAATCATTTGTTTTATTTTAAAATGTAAAATTGATGATGTGTTTTCCATCACTTGTTCAACAACAATGATGTCTGGTCATGTTTTGAGTCGCATGTTAGACTCTAAAAGTGATGTTATGTTTCCATCACTTGTCAAAACAATAGTGTTTGGCCTTATGTATGTAAATCATGCGTTGCAGTGATGATGAATTTTCCATCACTTTTTGAAGCAACCATGATAGGTTGGCCTTGTTGTCATAGCTGGGGTATTGCATCCATCTTAATGTAAACTTGACCACCGAGTATGTGTCTTAAAATCGTCGCAACTGTGGGATGTTTGGGTCATTAGTTGGTCCTGCCATTCAAGCATGTAATTTGTAAACAATGTACTACATGTTGTAGTGGTAGCAAGTGTCTCCTCGTCACTTAAGGCTCCGAAGAACAAAGGTGAAGGAGATGGAAGCGAGACCTTTTAAGGACGCTTGTGATGTAGACAGGGTACAAAGAAAGTTACAGATTATTTTTCATGCTTTTGGAGGACCAAAAGCTCCTCAATTGGGAGGATTGATCCAGGTGGTTCCAGAGAGACATAGAGGACAAAGACGGCTTATGAATGCTCGAAAAATCAAAATTCCTAGAATGACTTTGACCCAGGGCTAGAGCGTAGATCTCATCGTCCTGATTGCGAAGGTGTGAACAGTTTGTCAATACAAGTTTGTATGCGAAAGTTAGGAGCAGTCAAAGTTCAGTTGACTTTTTGATGACTTGGCAGGCTTAAGGAGGCCACAAATTTGACCAAACCCAACCACTAGATTCCTAGCATTCTAGCCACACTATGGGTAAAATTTGTTGCCTCGTTAATTTGTCTCCTTCGGCCTAAAAATGGATTTTTGAGAAAAATCTTGCTGGTTTAATAAAATCAAAATAAATATAAAATAGGCTGACGGGACACCACCCTTGCCAGCCTTCCCAACCACCTAACAAAATATATATTAAAAAAAAATAGTAAGGGGTGGGTGGCCATGTCCTCGCCACCCCCAGAACCGCAACCATAATTAAAAAACAATATATATTTTAGGGTCAGCGGCCATCACCCCGCCAAACCATCCTCCACTACATATCACATTTGAAACAATGTATTAATGGGGTGGGCAGGCCAGTGGCGGTGGACCTAGCCCACACCCCAATGCCTTCAACCTCCATTAATAGCACTGACAACACAATTGAATGGGACTGGCAAGGGTCGAACCCACCCGAACCACGTGGCTGGCCGCCAAGCGGGCGGCCCCAAACTTAAACAAAAAAAATATATGTGTTGTTAATACATTGGCCCAAAACGGTAATGAAAACATAACCGTGCCTCTATTAAAAAGGTGAAATATGGCTAACGCGCCAGGTTTTGCATGGGCGGGATTTGATCCCCCGACCCCATGCTTTTCATTCTTATCTTTTACCATTACACCAACTGATTACCTTGGTTTATTTGCCCTAAAATTAATACTCATTTTTTCAGTGTCAGAGGAGGGAGAGACTACAGGGCATGGATTTCAAGGCAGAAGGCGGGCACAGATTTCAAGATGAGTAATTAATTTTTTAATGCAGGAACAATGAATTTTGCAAGAGGGCAAAATTTTCACTTTGTCAGAAATTGACAAATTTCATATGGATTCTACACCTCTCGTCGCCATGAGCATGACGACGATGTCCATTTCTCCATCAAATTTCTACATTTTCCAGTCCTTTTCAGAATGCACGTGGAACCATGATTTCAGCAAAAAATAGGGAGCAGAACCATGAGCCTTGAAAATTTTCCAATGAGGTAAAATTTTGTCATGTCGGAATATAGTCAAGTTTATACCTGTTTTTCATGGTTTTCCATAGAGATCACAATGGCAAGATCAGATTCGCCGTCAGAGTTGCAGATTTCCAGTCCACCCATGGAGCAAAATCTTTGAGGAATCCTTGGGGAATCTAAAAGATTCCTTGAGCCAAGAATTCTCAACTTCTCAAAATTTGGATTTTGGATAGTCGTTTTTGCACTACTCGATGCCACAAATATTATGGTGTATTCATATTTGTCATTCTCCCTTTTCATTTTCAAGCCACTTTTCTAAGTGTCAGTGCAGATGTCTACATTCATGTGCGAGCAGTGATTTTCATGCAATCGATGATGTGAGATCGATGGTCCGAGCAACTTCAGCAGTTTGACATCCGCTTCTTTAGATGGCCCTTGGTTGTGAGGTATATGATGTGTTCATGTACTTCTTCTTTATGCATTATGTTGTACAGATCCTTGATTGATGTTTATGCAAGATCTTGTTTCTTACATGTTTTCATGATTCATTGCTTGATGTGATGTGGAATATTCTATGTGATGTACTTGCTATCATGAATCGTCATGTTATGTGTTGAGATTCCTTGTTTTATGTTGCTGGGATACTCTTGTTGGTGTCATGCATCTTTTTGTGTCATACTGATAGTAGTGTTTTGACTAAGAGTTCTTGTAGTCGAACATCTCTTAGAGCCACTCTTGCGTGAGGGCGTTTTCCTTGTATGATCACAACATCATCTCTTATGTACATCACCATTATTGACAACACTTAATGCAGCGGCTTACACCATCTTGACACCGGGGCCCGGAGACGTAATCCTTCCTAGACGAACTCCGTTATCAACGCTTATGTTTTCATGCATTGATGATTGTCTTGTTCCTTTTCTTTACAACATGCAGATGTATTCATTAATGCTCTTTTAAAATGAAATTTAACACATCACGAAAGTAAAAGGTCTTGGAAGGGTCCTTCGTCACACCCGAACCTGGATCAATGATATATTGTGACTTAATATAGGTCTAGAGGTACTATAGTGGTTGGTGATCCATGTGAATGAATGCCTCATCATATAGTGTTTCAACTTTTTGACAGCTTGTACTAGGGTATAGAGCTCCTTTTCTTAGATAGGGTAGTTGAGAACCACCCCGTGAAACACTTCAAAATGGTAGTATAGAGGCCTTTCTCCCTACATCAAGACCTCTTCCATAGCATACCCATTCACATATTTCAACTCTTCAAAGGCATTCTACTAATCCTTCCCCCAATCGAAAATGTTGGTGCTCATTTTTACGGCAAAGAGTGGTGCAACTATTACTCGAAATGAGGCTATGAATTTCCTCAAGTATTGTGTTTCCCCAATGAAACTCATGACCTTAAAAACATTTGTAGGCACTATCCACTTCATTATGGTCCCCATCTTGGCATGATCTATATTGAACTCTCTTCCACCAATCACATAGCCTAAATACACTAAAGACTATTGTACAAACTCATATTTATTGATATTTTCTAATAGTTGGTGCTTCTTCAAGATATCTAGCACCTACTTCATGTGTGAGATGTTCTCCTCTTAGGTAGCACTGTAAACTAGTATATCACCCAAATAAACATAACAAATGAATCTAGATAAGGGCACAATGCATCATTCATTAATCTCTTGAGTGTAACTAGTACATTATGTAAACCAAATCACAAGACTAAACACTCATGCAAGTTAACTCATCTGGTTTTGAAGGTGTTCTTCCAATTATCTTCTTTTATAACTCGAACTTGGTGATATCTGAATTTTAAATCTAACATGGTGAAATATTTTGGTTGTTGCAACCAGTCCACTAGACCATCCATCTTTGGTAGGTGGTACCTACTCTTATGCATTATTTTGTTTAAACCCTCTATAATTAGTGCACATTCACAAGTCATGTCCTTCTATGGCATAATTATGATGGGTGACCCACACAGTGAGGTACTTGGTCAAATAACACACTACTCCAACAATTGATGTTTCACTTCACTTGCTTCTAGAATGGACTGTTTATACAGTTAGATGTTTGGAAATGGAGAGTCTGACAACAATTGAATCTCGTGCTCCACTTTTGTCTTGGGTAGTAGCCCTTTGTGCTCTTGGAACACTCCCCTCTATTCATGTATGTATTTTAGTTGTCATCTTTATTCCTTAGTGCGCCCATCCAAGGATGCCTTTCATCTCATTGACTCTTCTACATATTTATATTCAATTAAGAATAATAAAATATACCTTTTACTCAAAGTGATCAATTTTTTGGCTAACTAGCACTTACCACTAAGATATTTGACTTTTGTTTCTGTGCATTGATGATGAATTATTTTTTATGTTTGGTAAGGTGGCACCAGGTGTCTCTCCACATGAAGATTGCATCTTGCATATACATATAGGGACTCCCAAACACAACTCTAAATACATCAAGTATAACTACATCCAATCCTACTTCAATAATAAAATCACCATTCATAGTAAAATTAATTTTACACTCTTTTGTCCCCTTTATCTCTATCTCCTTATTGACCCATCCCAATGGTTATGGGTTAGCATGGTCATGAACCTTCAATCTAGGTTTGTTGACTAGATCCACTGCTATGATATTTACCTATGAACCTAAGTTGAATAGATCATTAGTCTTTGTCTAATTAACCTATATTTCTATATGGGAGAGTTTGGTCATCTCCTTCTCTTCTTGTTGATGAAGGTTATTGAGATCACCTCCTTCTGTAGTAACATGTGCAAATAATATTTTCATCCATGTAAGAGCTACTTTCCACCAAATTTATTGCATTTATGGTAATAAGATTATTTTTCTTCCCACCCTTCTTATGGTTCTTTGGGTTTGACTCTGGATGCAAATTCCAACACTTCTTTGTGTGACCATCAATGTTGCAGTGGTTGTTAGGATATTTGCACCGATGTGTTGTAGTTGTCGAATTCTTGTCCTTCCTCACTTTACATTTCTTATTCCCTTCCTTAAAATCTTCCTAACATTATTATTTTTTGAATCACTTGACTTCCCTTTCTTTTGGTATATTTTTTCCATGTATTATGCATGCACACAAGCCTCATCCATTTTTCTTGGTTTGAACAACATAATCTTTCATAGATGGTTGTGTAGACCCCTTAAATACTTGAGGATTGTACCTTGGTTCTTGGGAGAGATACCTAGCATTCATTTTTGAATTCTTTGGTGTACTCCTATACATTATTCCCCTATCTTTGCCTAAAATAATTCCACCAAATTCAATGGTGCTATACATTCCCAATAAGGTAGAATTGAGGTTTTATGAGGGTTTTAAAATAATCCCACTTAGTTACTAGAGGATCCCACTCCAACTTAATGGTTTTCATGTTGCTTTTCCACCAGGTGTTATAGCACCTTTTGTCACACCTTTCCTTAAGATGAAGTATTGGCCTATTTATTACTCATACTCCCTATGCTAGACTTGATATTCCTTGAAAAGTTATTAAAATTTACTTTTTAAAAATCCATACACACTTCTTATTCTAATATATTGTGTACGTACGTGACTATCATCAAATAAAGTCACATATATATGTGAGTTTACCGAAAAAACTCATGTTTACCAACAAAATTCATCAAAACAATAAATTAGTGCATTTCCATGTATTATTAACGAAATTTTGAGGTATAAAATGGGCCTCCTAGGGAATATTATAAAATAATAATGGAAATAATAAAATAATATTAGATTACCTCATCAATTTTTGGAGGGAAAAAAAGAAAAAACTACTTTTTCAACTTGTATTTTCAACTTATCTCCCTACGATTTTACCTAAATTTTGAGCAGAAGCACTCATTGCAGGCTGAATTTAATTTTGCATCCAAGGAACACCCGTGTTGCATAATTTCGATGGACCCTACTATCACGTTTTTTCATGTATATTTTTCGTGTAGTAGGGTCCATTGAAAGCATGAAACATGGCTATTCCTTGGATGCAAAATTTAGAGTGCTCATGCTCAAAATTTGAGTAAAATCATTCGGAGATCAATTGAAAATACAAGTTGAAAAGTATTTTTTATTTTTTATTTTTCATTTTTTATCTTTTTACTTTTCTACTCCAAAAATGGTGAATCATCCCTCATGGTTGACATTATCATATTGAATCTTATTGGTTTTGTTGTCACTTTTTCTAGCACCTATAGCACAAGTGCTTCAATAGGTATAGAAATCTTCCTAGAGACAACCTCTAGGTTGATTGTAGACTAGTGCCTAAGACATCTTAAAGAGAGGAGTGATTTGGAAGATTATCAATGGGGACTTCTTCTCCACTCCAATTTTCAAGTAGTTTAAAAAGATAATAAAGGGGATTTGGTTCAATAGGCCTTCATCAAGGTAAAATCAAGCCAATACATGGATCCAAATGCTCACGGAGTAAAACAGGCCAATCTCAAAGAGAAATGTCTTATTCTGGTGGTCGAAACAAAGCAATAGGAAAATTAATATTAGAGTTGTAGAAAAATGAAGAGGAGCAAAGAAAGGAAGGAATCTGATGCATAGGGCTGGGAATAATACAAAATCCTAAGTAAAAATATTACATTTGAAATATGGAAGACTGAAGAGGTGGAATGGAAGAAATAGTGGAGCACTAATTAAGGTCCCAAGATCTATACATCATGAATACATTTGTTACTAATTAGCATATGTAAATATTTTCTCATATAGGTACTACAGGCTATCGAATAATACAAGTAAATCTATAATTACCACAAGTACTATCACTACTTAGTAGCAAAATATACAACCATGAGTAAGAGTAAAACTGGCAGCTTTATTACACTATTTCGAAGGGAGAAAAACATACATGAAGTGATGAACAAAGGGGAAACATACTGCACATTTTTCTGATTAGAATCACCAAAGAGTTTCACTCATCCTTCAAAATGAGTCCAATTCACCAGTCCATTTACATTTAGAAATACATAGCTCAAGCCCCTCCTGAACAGGCAAATAGAACCAAAAGTGGAATCACAGAATTTGGACCCCTCGGGAGCAAACTTTTTGAACTTGTATTAAGTGTTTCTTCCCTCTATTTATAAGGATAAGGGAAGCTTTGAATCAATTACAAAATATCTTAGCCAAGGGCCATATGTCTGATAGATTATCTGTCTCAGCATGCGATAACATTTTTTCCTAAAATGATTACCAAGGATTTGATTCCTTTCTTGAAAATACACAGAAATTACAAAATAAATAGAAATAAGAAAACTTGAAAGATGACTGAGGAAAATATCCTTCTATCATTCTTGTGAAGGCCCTTAATCAGGTCACGTCTATGTAACAATGTGTCCGTCTAGTTGTTCAGCCACTTCCCGTCGTTTTCGCCTTAACTCCCTGACTCCACCACTCTTTGGAGTTGGTAGCAATCAACTGTGGTGGCTTGTTATAGAGTAGAACTAGAGATTGTCTTGGAAGTCCTTCATAGTATAACTGAGTGGAGCTCCATGTTGAGCCATTAAGTCCTTTTGAGTCCCATATCTCCATTTACTCTCTGAAGTCATGCAAGTGAAGAATTCAAATTCATTCCTATGGCCATTGTTGTCATGGGTTTCTTGTTACAAAGGCTTCCACAGGATCAACCTATATCAATTTCCCACTGCTCCATGCCTTCATTCAATAACTTAGTTTCCGACTCGTATGCATTCAAAGCTCTGTATCATACTATCAGAACATCATTGCATCGAAACTTTTAGTATTAAAACATTACAAAATAGTGAGATCCAATGTCCCTTGGCCCCCTTTGGTTTAGCGCCTTATTGCAGTTCTCATTAGATGAATGGGGGTAATGACTAAGATCTTAGCCTTAAGGCGCTAAGGCGTTTAGACTCGTGTTGGGACTATCATTCCTTTGTAAACTATTATTTTCCCATGGTTCATGAAGTCCTTCTTAACTGTGCGCTAGCCCACATATCGAAGCTCCTTAGTCAACATTTTCAAATCAGGGATTTAACTTGGAGTTATGTGATATTAGGTTTCACCAATCGTCGATCAATGATCACCTTCCATGCTTAGCCCTTGGTTCTTTGGCTCTTTATGTGACCATGAGTTGACGCCTGTATCGGAGCCCCTTTATCGATAGATCGCAATAAGAGGTTTTACTATGGAGTTGTGACAATTCTCATCCCCTGATCATTGATCTCCGATGCGACCTCACCCTCTACCATGTGTGAGCTTGTGAGTGGTGATACATGTCACCTTGTTTTGGCCCCTTATGACCCTCAAAATGTTGAATCTACATGCCATGTGTCCATTGTACTACCACATCATGTTAACGTCAACTGCCCCATATCCCTTATCGGTACCAATTATGTGCCACCATGTGTCATGTATCGGAGCCAATCTTACTATGACACATGTCCTATTGGAGGAGAGATAAAAGGCTCGGTCTTGCCCTTGGTTTTTCCCGAATTTTCTTTGTCACATTTTATGAGGTGTTCCCCAGTGTTTTGCACTATCAGCCCTCTTTCCCCACAATCTCTTTATAGTGGTCCATTACAGATCGTCGGGACCTCTGATTTGTGGGATTGTCTATATGTTGGGACCCGAGATTTTACCCTTCAACATTTTCTCCTTGTCTTCTAGTTTTTCAAGGGTAACTTTGATCTACTCTAGATTTTGATTCCAAAGTCCATTTGAGGAGTTCCATATACCATTGGAAATATAATTCCAAGAACTATCCATTTGAGGGGGTTTAATTTATCTTTGGGGGCTTATGTGACTTGGGATATGGCTACAAACGGTTCTATCCTTTTGTACTTTGATTGGATGAAAACAAATTTTGCAGTCAGTGACAACATTAGCTCCAACTGGGGACAGTGCCTTTCTGGCATGGTGCTGAGAACCTACAGACCAGTAACCTTCACCATTAGGCATGGAGTAAAAATTATAATGCACTTATACAGCCAAAAAATCTCCATGGAACTTTATTTGCAGGGAGTCCTTTCCTCATCAAAATGAAATGCTGAAATATAAACTCTAACTACTGGAAATTAAATGCTTGTCTAGTGAGCTTATTTATATACAACTCCTACTTATGTATAGGGCATCAATTCACCTAAGTGAGTTCAACCCTCCAATGGAACTAGGTCAATATATGGGTGATGAACCTAATGCCTCTCTATTGTTGAAATTTAAAAATTAAAATAAACATGCACCATGAAAAATCTTGAAACAAAAACTTGATGCTCCATAAACAACCTTTCCTGTTGACCAAAGAATCTGCTCATCTAATCAGCTACAGGGTCATATAATTGACAAGAAAAATTTGTTGTTGCCTTATTTTCATGAAACATCCACTGACCAATATCTTCTTGGTCAGGGAAGCCACAAATACTATTCAGCTCCTCGGCCTTAGATTTTTCAAGGAAATCTTGTTGTTGGAAGCCTTCTCCCCACTTGCTGGTAAACCACTCCCTTTGTACATTTTTAACCATCTCATCCTCCTCTGAATAATATGAATCATAAATTGGAGGAGGTTCTTGAACTTGCTCTCCCAGTTCAAGAATGTGAATCGTGGACTCGAGCCTCTTTGTTGACCTCCTAGTGGGCCTCCTCTTCTTGTGTAGCTTCCCATGACTGGGATTATTGTGGATCTACATCACTTGACTCTCCATCGTAGTCATATACATCATACGAAGGAGAATCACCAACTTTGGCTGAATGAGAACTCTGAGGGTTTATTTGCAGCTCTATGATGTCTCCTAATTTTCTTTCTTCGTCATTGGGTGATGCTTCTTAATGCGAGTATATGTTTTCTTGGAGCGGAGCTCCACAAGCATCTTCAACAGGGTCATTAACCTCAAGAATATTTTCATAACTGTAATATGCACAACAATCTTCAAACAAAGCATCTGGAGGATATAACCTTTTGCAATAATGATTGAATGCTATGTGAAAACTCTTTAAGGAATATATGTTGCCACAAGGTATTGTTCTGTACCAAATTATAACATCGTCTTCTAAAGAGTACATGGACAATTTCATTTTTGCATCTTCACAAATAATACCCTATTGTTCCATGCATTCATGAAAATCCTTAAAGTGTTGGTCCAACCTTCTATCTGTGTTTCCACTGAATCTAGGAAAATAGGTATTCCATTCATGAAACAAAGGGACATAATTGGGATAACCAAAAAATAATAAAAATCCAATGGGGAAAATTTGTTGGCCAGGAATGTAGGAATGGCCATTTTGAAAACCTTCCTAGGTGAGTGATCTCAGGTTCAAAGGTAGGGAATTTTTTTGGATTCTTTAGAATCTGAGTGAGTATGAGGCTGCTTGAAAGTCAGGATGATCAAATAGAGATATAGAAAGTGGAGTCACCATGATGTTTACCATAAAATTGAATTAGTGGAGTCACCAAGGTGAGATATCTTCCTGTTATCCATGATAAACACTAGAAATAATTTTTAGTTTTATTAGTCAAGATTTTCCATCACTGATCTTTGCATCTATCTGTTGTTTTTTTGAAAGAGGTTGTTGTGTTTCAGATTTGGGGATTAAAGAAGGAAGGACAGTTCCATAATTGTTTTGGAGAAATTCCCATATTCTTTGAAACCCATTTATTTCACTCATCCCATTTCATTTGCAGACCCATTTCCAGCTCTAGTCGTAAATCATTTTTCAACTCTAGCCGTAATCCCTTTGTATTTCTAACTCTAGTCACATTTCCACATTTTCCTTTGTAATACTTAAAAACCTTCATAAAACATGCCATAGTCCTTTTATAAGGCTTAGACTCGAAAACATATTTTTGTCAGCCCCTTTCCCTTTTGCAATACAGATCCACTCATCCCCTTTACCTTTTGCAATTGTGATATCGCATATCACAAAAGCTTCCCACCTATCACAATTAAGCTCCTCCTTTCGCTGGCTGATCCGGATTTAAACAGGAACGCAACAAATTACAGAGATAACCATATACACAAATATGCAGTGGAAATAATACTT
>APFE030480682.1:0-22022 GCA_000404065.3 Pinus taeda | reverse complement strand
CCTACCACCTTGCTGGACTCTTCGGCTGCCTCTGATGAGCAGGTCAGTTGCTTTAACGAGTTTTTTTTGGGTTTGAAAGTGAAGAGCTGTTCATATTTTATAATGTCTTTCAATGGTTAGGGTTTTGTTTTTCTAACCTATTTGGTTCTTTAAAAAAAATATACTGTCCGATGAATCAATGTGTTCTTGAGAGATAAAATGAAGAGCTGTTATAATGTCTTTCAATTGTTAGGGTTTTGTTTTTCTAAAGTGTCTGGTTCTTTAAAAAATAATATACTGTCCGATGAATCAATGTGTTCTTTAGAGATTAAGTTCATTGGAATAGAATGTGCCAATTGAATATCTAGCTGCACAATTAGATCTGTGCACAATTGGATCCGTTGTATGCTGGTTTCTGGCCACTGATACAAAATAAAATTTATGTGTTTTTAGTTAAGTTTTTCGGTTTTAATCTTCATTTTTTTTGTTTTTAATCTTATTTTTTGTTTTTAGTGTTCATTTTTAATAGTGACAAAAATGTAACCTAGCTCACTAATAATCTCCTCATTCTCCCTGTGGGTAGAGAATTGTAATTCTTCCTCCACGCTATCTCCAACGCCTCCGGCAATGTTGACAACTGCAGAATCTCGTTTCAGTCACAAACCTGGGCGTCTAGAATAATGGCCTTGCCTACCTTGTATAAACGTCCTCCATGCAGTCAACCAGGGTGGAAATTCATGACTTTTATTATGATGTCATGCTTTATTCATTGCACTGGCCTCATCAAAGTGACAGCTCTGTCATGCTTTATTCATTGCACTGGCCTCATCAAAGTGACAGCTCCCAACTAGCGCCATTAAGGCTATGCTGCTGGAGCCTGCTCCCCTCACCTTGCCCATGGAGAAGTTATATTATACATCCCACTTGTATTCTCTAAATTTGACTCAAATCCACAAGCTGTCCCAAGCTTCAAGCACCAATATAAACCTCTGTCTACTGTAGCATGCATTGCATAAATGATGGCTCTCTTGCTCAGGAAAAACCCTAGAATCACAGCCTAAACCTAGGGACTACCTGAAATTAGACAAAAGTGGCTACTACAGCACCCTCGAACTTTGGTCACCATACACACTTGGATGGGGCTAGCAATATTGGAACAGTTGAGTGGCATGGCAACAAGTTGTGAAAGGATAACTTACCAGCAAGAGTACTTTCTAGAATATATGGCCACAATTTTTTTGTGGGAAGAAGGCATCCACATTTTCTAAGCATTTCCATGAGAACAACGGTAAACAAATGTGTTTGCTTGGAGAAAGAGCTGGCTGACTATTCATGAGACTTGATGGATACAACACCAATTTGAAGGGTTGATCCACCTCAAGGTCCTTTGCGGCATTTATATCTGATATGGAGGATGGTGTGGCCAACCTCGATGACCTAGGGCTTCTACAACCTACCCGAGCAACCACTTCCAATTTCATATACAATTGATATGGAGGATGGTGTGGCCAACCTGGATGACCTAGGGCTTTTACAACCGACCCTAGCAACCACTTCCGATTACATATACAATTTACATGACTAGCCGCCTAAACAATTATTCACTCAAAATAACGTCTCCTTTTGAGTTGCAACATTGGGAATATGAACAACATGTGCATCAAACATGTGGTTCTTGAGAAACATGCATGGAAGTTGGGAGTTTACTTGGTCACCAAGAAGCCACATTTTGCATAGAGAACTTAGGGTTCGTTTACAAGGACTACCTCAACAATTTGCATAGAGAACTTAGGATTCCTTTACAAGGACTACCTCAACAATTATGGTCTCGGAATGTATTGAGGTGCATTGGGGAAGATATTGGGATATACCTAGACCATGATAGATCATACATTGAGTCTGACCACATTGCCATTGCTAGAATTTTGGTACATCTCAATATGAGAGAAGGGCTAGTAGAAAGTCTCCACTTGCAATATAGGGAGCTCATCACATGGTAGATCCTAAATTAGGAGGGTGTACCATTCCTGTGCAGAAGTCTGTTACTTGTATAAATACTACTAGTTGATCACAACTATTCTCATAAGTGCCGTAAAAGACACATGATAATGGGCAAGTAGACAAAATTGGATATTGGATTGACTCCTACACAAAATGCATCAACTGAACCCGAGGGACGGGAGAGAGAATCGGAAGACTCCTCAACAACCAGATGATAATGGGCACTAGTCAAAATCTCGGTAGTCCCATATCCTCTCCTCCCATATCTTGTCATGTTTTAAATTCTGAATATGCCCATTTATTAGTTGTTGCATCGGGTTTGGCTTTATTTGCATGCAATTTGAGTCCCATCACATTTCTTGTTGCTACTGTCCATGAGACAAATATGGCCACTGATCCTACCACAATTGAGGGTCAACTCTCATTACATACTGAATGTGATGAATAGCCATGCAATAACTACCATCATAGATATAATCTTTGATCCCTTTCCCACCCACAGCCACATCATACATTTGGCCTCAGTGACCACCCTCCCCCAAAATCTCAGAAAATTGCAAGGGTAGGAAATCCTATATATCTAAGGTCATCAAGCGGGAAGGGATTGAGGTGGGAATGAGCATACAAACATAGATTGAATTGGTTCTTAGAGCAAAGGGAAACCATGAATTGCTTACCCCATCAAGTGCCCATGTTATAATTGCAAGGATTTGGTGAGCAGAGACAAAAAAATTAGTAATTAGGAGACTTTTTAAATTTGAAAGGATCAATGTATTATTCCTACAAGAGACATTGGGTGAGGGAGTTGCCATCAACTCTTTACTGACATTCATTTTACATGGTTGGACCTTCAATACCCTTGATGTTAGAGGTGGATAGCGGGATGCTCCTTTGGTTTCAACAATAGAACTATTAAGATTGAAAATATTTGGGGTTGTGAAGGTGTATTGGGTGCACACATCACATCAATTAAACAAGACACCCCACTCTCCTTGATAAATATATATGGATCCTCCCAAAATCTTGTGGGATTCAAGGATAAAATGATGACTTCATCATTTATGGATAAGGAAAATATAATCATTGTCAGAGATCTAAACTTCTCATTGGGACATGCTGAATCATGGGGCTCACCACCACAAACTGATCCCCTCACTTAATATTTTGAGTAGTCTCTTGAATATAGACACAACCAAAATCTAGCCTACTTGATGCAATAGGAGAATTGGCAAGGACGCACTCACGAGAAGATTGGATTGTTTCATCATCAAAGCACCACTGGTGAATCGTTTGGACAAAATTAGACAATGGGTGGGACTAGGGGTATTTTCGATCATTTCCGATTTTTTTGGTAAGTCATTAACTCCAATTGTAAGCCAAACAGTCCTTTTAAATTCAACTCTGCCTCTCTTGAGGAAGTTGAATTGCACAATATTGTAAAGGAATCTTGCATCCACTATAGCCAAGATATCAACTCTTCATTGACTACAGTCATATCTAGCAAATTATCTCGAATCTAGCACATCACCATACTATGGGCAAAAGGAAAAAAGATAAGAGGTGATACTACTCTACTAAAAATTGAAGCTAGCACATCACCATACTATGGGCAAAAGGAATAAAGATAAGAGGTGATACTACTCTACTAAAAATTGAAGCTGGAATTGATGAGATGGAGGGCACAAACAATTGAGGTGATATACATATTGAAAGGAAGAATCAACTTATGAGATTGGAAGAAGAAAACATTAAACTCTTGAGACAGAAAGAATAGACTTGGAAATTAAAGAGCAGAGCCATTTGGCTACACGCTCACGATGAAAATACTAAATTCTTCTAGCAATGTGTGAGTGGGAGGAAATTAATCAATATGATTCAGAGTTTAAGGGATCAAAATGGAATGAAGTGAGGTTGTGGATATGGGTACTAGACATTTCTCCCAAATGTTTAGAACCCCACGAGAAGCTACCATAGAAGAAGTTCTACGTATTGCTAGGAAAAAGTGCCTCGATTCATGAGTGAGGAGGATGTGGAGAACTTGAAAAAATTGGTCACCCTACCGGAGATTGACGTTGTACTAAAGTGCTTCAAAAAAGACAAGGGGTTTAATTCTACATTTATAGTACTCATCCCCAAGGTAGATAACCCCCAAAAACTTGATGACTATCGAACCATATCCTTATGCAATTGCATATACAAAATCATATCCAAAATCATTGCTATTTGCATCAACCCCATCATATCGAAGGAGATTCCCAAGGAGAGGTTTGCATTCCTCAATCTTAGACAGATCAATGAAGCCATCGGTACTACATAAGAAGTTCTACACTTCATTAAGCTCAAGAACAGTAAAAGCATCATTCTCAACGTCGACCTTTCTAAAGCTTTTGAAAGAGCATGCTAGACGTAACTTCAACTTACCCTTACCCACCTTGGCTTCCCACATTGAGCACGGCCTCACACAAGGGTGTCCATTATCTCCCCTCTTATTTTTCCTCATCATGGAAGGATTAAGTAGGATCATATTTAATTCCCAAGGATACAGGTCATTATTTGGGGTCAAAACGATAGATGTATACTATCTTACTCATATTTTATTTGGCGATGATGTACTAATATTATTAGATGGAGCCATTCATGACACTATTTGTTTCAAGAATATTATGTCCCTCCTTTGTAAAGCTACAAGAATGATTCCCAATTACAATATATCTACCATTATGCCTATATGATGTTCAGTAAATGAAAAAGATATGCTCTACAACAATTTCAATTCACTCAACTAGACATTGAAGTGAGCCTCAAGTATGTCGGCTTCATACTCAAATGAAATGATTATCGTATAGCAGATTGGTATTGGCTCATTGAAAAAATTGAAGGATGCATCAGCATTTGGCATGAGAGATGGCTATCTAGAGCAGGTAGATTAGTACTATAGGCTATATGTGGTTGGCTCTGGCCTCGATACCAAAAGGCATTACCAAGGTTATATGTGGATGGCTATGGCCTCAATACCAAAATGCATCACCAACATAATACAATAAATATGTTGCAGATTCTTATGGATAGGGAAGCATGTTAGAAGGACATTTGCCTTGGTGAAATGGGAAAGAAGTGGAAATCCCAAAAAATGGGGAGGCTCGGGCATGAATGATTTGAACATATTTGTAACGACTCTTGGAGAAAAACTCAGCTTGCTCATAATAACATGAGACAACTTATGGAAAGAGGTGAAAAATAAATATACCCTCTTAACATTATGTAATGGGTTCGTAGTGTTAGCACCTAAATCCCCTCAGGCTGAAGGAAGGCAAAATTCAGGGTAACCACAAACCAAGCTCAGTCTCGTAGCTAGCCCTACCAGAACAGGAGAGGGCTCTCTGTGGGTCACACTAAGTGAATACATGAATGAGAAGGACTCAGATGACTTACAATGAACTATTTGTCTTAAGCTAGTAAGTGGAAATGAAAACAAGGAGTGATTTTTATGAATGACTGTATTTCTCGGATGTTATGGGACCACTGGACCTCAATGAACAGAGAACCTAAAATGAAGGCATAGATTATTTCGTGAGGAAAGGTAGGCTAAAAGAATAGCAATTTAGTTTTAAAATGTGGCGGGATGGAAAGATTGATTAAGAAGTTGAAAAGGGCATGGACGACATGAATCCTTTCCAAACAAAAGAATGAACAATGTATATGAAATTTTCCCACATGTAGAGCAATAGAATTGAATTCTACTTGATCTCACTCAAAAAATTTCACGAGAGATGGATATGAAATGAAACTATGGAACATAACAAAGAAATGGAGAGAATGATTAAGAAGTTGAAAAGGGCATGGGCGACATGAATCCTTTTCAAACAAAAAAATGAATACTGTATATAAAATTTTCCCACACGTAGAGCAATAGAATTGAATTCTACCTGATCTAACTCAAAAAATTTCACCAGAAATGAATGTGAAATGGAATACAAAACATAACAAGATACATATGAAATGTAAGGGAAACACTTTCTATACTCACAACCACGGGAATCTCATGAAACAGAGTCGCTGCCTTTCATTAAGTCACTGTAAAAATATACAATGCAGAAACAAAGTTTCTTTCCCACAGTCTCCCAGAAGTTACAAGCCAACCAACCCTTTGCAAATAACTTGCATACCATATATAGAATGTGTGAGGAAGAGATAGAACGCCTAGGGGTTGGGAAGTTACTCAAATCATTTCGAAATGGAGATGGAGAGCCAACCATCAGCTACAGGTGCAGCGCTGCAAATATGACATTTGGCTTTGGGGTGACTATTTGCCTTCCTTCGCCACTTGGATAGAAGCCAATATAGAGAAAAAACATTTTAAATTCCACCTTTGGTGCCAAAAACCGAAGGGTAGATGAGCGGGCCCACTTGGAGAAGTCTTGAACCGAAATTTCGCGAAATGGAAGCAAATTGGTAATTTTTCCTCTGTGCGCAGTGCCAATTTCTCTATGCGTCACGCTACTTTGGGGCCTATTTTGGGGCACTTCTAGGTGTGAAAAATGTGCCCAAGTGGGATTATAGGAAATCTTGGCTTGTCTACTTTCTAACCCCACTAGAATTTTTGAATTTGAAGTTCATTTGCCCCTCCAAATCTTAATTCTCCCAAGACTGCTTTCTGTGTGTCCAAAAAGTGGCGGAAAGGCCATTTTTGAGAGTTTTTTGAACTTTAGGAGACCCAACACTTATCAAAATTTCTAGCTCGAGCATGAGTAGATGTATTTTTCGATGGTGAATCCAAAAATGCAAACCTTTTCTCGGTTGGAGAGCTATAATTTTAGCACAGGGAGAAAATCCCTGTTTTTCGCCCAAAACATTTCCTTGTGACCAAAATATGCCCAAATTTTTTGAGATTTGGGCTGGAAGTTCTCTATGGGGTGCTTTGGTGAGTCAAGGAGGCCTCAGCCAAGATCCTAAGCCTATCTTTCTCTTTTGCTATTTTTTCCCTTTTTGTGGCTTTCCTCAGTTTTGCTTTCAAACTCCTTATTCGGGCTCTAAATCTCAAGTTTCGTGCCCTGTAATGATGAGCCATGTGTCTCAGCAGTGTGTTGTCTTTGTCGGCCTTGTTCGAAATTTTGTCCAGGTGCATGTTGACTCTCTCAAGAACAGACTCGCGATCATCCATAACCTGTTGCTCCAATGAAGTGAATTCAATCTTCCTCTGCTCGGTAGTTAGGCGACCCTCACGGATGTTCTGTAGCTCCATGATCACATGCTGATATTCCAGCTCTTTGCTCCTCTGCTCTAGATAGTTGATGACCCATCTAGACCTCTCGAAATTGAGTATCAAGTTTTTGATTTCTGTGTCCTGCTCCTGAATAATCATCCTAAGTTTGGCATTTTCTGCCTCTGTATCTTCATCCGTAATGAGGATGACACCGGTCCCTTGAGCACCTTATGGCTCACCCGAAGGCCCCTCCTCATGCATTGGCTCCTTACCTCTATCCTCTTCGTGTGTCGTCGATGCCGGAAGCGATGTCCATTCCACCCTAGGTGGAGATAACACTTGCTTTGCTGCTGCAAACAAAGGCCTAGTGCCTTTTGGATAGCCTCTCTGATATGTGATGGAAAATGGCACCACAGTTGTCTCATGGCGCTCATGCTGATGAGAAGTACCCACTATCTCATGCTTTTCCTTTGATACTACCTATGGACTGGTGAAGAAGTCACGGGAGATGAAGTCCTCCCAAGCAATGTCGTGCAATCTCAACCGATGGACCACCAAAATCTCGATAAGAGCAAAGTGATATACGTTGTTGAGCTGATGCCGAGGGGTTTTGTGGTGCATCAATTTTCTCATCCTTTCTATTTTCTCACAAATGAAGAATGGGAGGTTCATCATACACACCTTGGTGATAGGCATAAAGGTGAGAAAACCTCCCCTCACAACTAAAGTATTTCATGATCAATCTCATGAGCGGAGCATAATCATCTCTCAGAAATCTGAATGGGAAAACTCTCGCGAGCTAACTCAAACAACTCGCTTTTATATAAGGCTCATAAAGTTCCCTCTCCACCTTCATCTTCTTGTGCCACTCTTCTCGAACATTTGGTATGCTTATTGCCACTGATATGGTTTCGGGCGTCAATGTGAAAGTGACCCCTCCCAAGATAGAGTGTCCTCCCTGTAGGTGAAGTGCAAAGAGGCGAACCAACTCATGATGAATCGTGACATTTGCCACCCTCTCACAAAATTTGAAACATGCCGAGTACTGGAAACAAGACATAGTGAGAGGGCATGCCTGTAACTCTGTGAGGGTTTTTGGTTCATCCCTGACATGTCTGCCACTCCTAGGTCTCCGGGGAGCTTGTTCTCCTGAAGCTGTATCACTGTGGGTTTCCCCCTCATAATTTGATGCAGTTTCCAAGGCCATTACTGCTGTTTGTACCCTCAATTTCTTTGCTGCACTCTGAAACCACTGAACTAATAGATGCTCTGCAAACCTGTCACCAAGGGGACAATAAAACAAGGGAGTTTAGGAGGGGAATGATGAAAAGAGGAACAGGGGTTTAAAAGGAGAAATTTATCACGGATTTGGGAGTGTTTGAGTATGGTGTTGATGGGGTATGGTTTGGATGTTTTGAGCCATAGGAATAGAGGGGACAAATCGATATG
Source organism: Pinus taeda (assembly GCA_000404065.3). NCBI lineage: Eukaryota > Viridiplantae > Streptophyta > Pinopsida > Pinales > Pinaceae > Pinus > Pinus taeda. Next base: position 13,390 of record APFE030480682.1, on the reverse strand, counting down.
ATTACAGTGGAGCTAGGGTGATTATTAGGGGAAACTGCTACAAGGGGATTAGCTGATAGAGGTAGGGTAGGAGCATGCTTTAGCAATAAAGTTACTGTAGCAAAACCCTAGCTTTCTTGACCTTCTTTATATCATATTTGTTTTACTTTTAAAAATTTTGCATTTGATTTCATGGTCGTCATAATAACATTCCCCTTCAAGTTTAAACGCCAATGATGAAGGTATTTTAGCTACCTCTCCTACCTTTAGGGTCATTCATAATTTTTTTTGGCAATTTAGTGCATTTTGGGCTTGTAAGTATGTGTGCCGCGCACTGGGTATGCACTACACTAGTGGAAATTTTGCAATGTGGCCGGCTCCCAGTGCGCCGCGCACCCTGAGTGTGCCGCGCCACCTTGTGTGTGCGCTGCGCGCTGTAAAAGTCGCCCAACTTGCTTTGAGAAACAAGGGAGGGGGTTTTAGTGGTGAATTTAGGATGATTTTCTTAGGAAACATGATGGAGGGGAGGTGAGAATGATGAGGGGTGAGGGGACAAGGGGATGGGAGCAGAACCTTGGTGGCATCATCACAATTTTGCAACACCATTTATCATTTTTATTGGTGATCTTTTCCATGGATGGCCTTGTGCTTTTGGCTACCATTTAAACATCTTATAAACACCATATGATTGACAAAATTGATGTACAAGAGGTTTCGTAAAACCTACCTCTTGATTTGATGGGCTTGACAAAGATTCGAAACGGTTTTTCCTTGTTTTTGAGCTGCTGGACTGTGTGTGCCGCATGCTCTTCCGAGTGCACTGCGCGCCTTATATGCACCGCGCCTGTGTATTCATTCACCATCAGGTTGGCTATGTATGCGTCGCGTGTGGTGAGTGTGCCGTGCTTTTGCCTGTGTGCGCCGCACTTCCCAAATCACCTCCCAACTCACTCAAACGCTTATCAATCTCACTCTCCCACCTTCTGCAATGTCTTTCCAAGTCTCCAATGGCACAATGGCTTTTCTTTGGGCCACAATCTGTATTTATAGGCTTGATAGAAACTGGTTTGATTTTTTCCTCTTTAAAAACCCATTTTCTAAAGTTTTTGTTCTGCACTTTTGCATTGACCTTTAAACACAATGATTTTCGCTTTTTCCTTGAAATTTTGGCTCAAATGATGAAATCTTTGGCACATGTTTTCAGGGATTATGTAACGGGGCCTCCGTCTTTAACATCCATGACTGCATCTGAAAATGTCAATTGTCGATTTCTGGAAAATTTTGTCATAGTTGACCTTGCTTGACTTTTCTTCAAACAGAGTTTTGAAGAAGAGTCGATATCTCTTGCGGTGATGATGAAGCTTTCTGCACTGTAGGTGTACAAGGTCTCCCTCTGACCTGCATGGCTTGTTTTTGGACATGTTTTTTCAAAGATCAAATTGATGGATTTCTAGACTCAAACTAAAAATTACTCTGTCCTGAAATAGGACCAGACCTTGACTATCATGAATTTCATTGATTTTGGACCAAGACCTGAACCAGCATGGGCCAGACTTGAGGGAAACGGACTAGCATGACTTTCTCCTTCAGGTCATGGCATGTCCCTAGTGAAATGCAACTGAAAGAGAGGAGCGGGACACCTAATCATGAAATGCATAAAGAGTTTTGATCGCTGACGGAGGACTTGACCAGGCCGACTCTAACATTGGCTCCAATGGGGGATGGTAGCTCCTATGGAGGTGCCAAGAACAATAGATCTCTAGAAGAGTGAGATAGTGCCTCTTGGTCCATTGGGCTATGGAGTCATCATTTTGATAAAGAGCACAAGACTCTGGCTTATTTACAAAACTAGAGTGACCAAAAAATTGACTCAAACTTACAATTGGAATAACTCAAAAACTGACTGTACATACTGAAACCAAACTGAAATAAAAAATGGTATTTACAATGACAGTGGAAGCAGTGTTCATATATCAACAGTTATACCATTTGAGCAACCGACCATTGATCAGCCCTCGAGGACAGTCTTCTCCACTTATTTCCTTTAGTAGAAAGGCATTTTGACCCTTGTATGCTGTGACTTTGAAAGGACCTTTCCACAAATTTTTGAACTTTTCGTGCTTGCCTTTCTCCTGATTTCTTGCATCCCATTTCAGCACTACATCGTCCACCTGAAATCTATCCATCTTGGCCTTTCTATCATAGATTTTCTCCTACAACTTGGATGTGTTCTTGAAGACTTCTTCTCTTGTTTGCCGCAAGTGGATCATTTGATTCAGCCTTCTCTGCATGGGATCTTCCTCATTGCCAGCCTCCTGAAGGAGTTTGATCACCGGGGCAGCAAGAGAAGTGGGAAATATTGTGTCCACTCCATAAACAAGCTCAAATGGTGACATACCGATCGATTTTTTGTGAGTGATCCAATCTCCCCAAAGCGCATGAACCAACCTCTTGTTCCAACTCTTCTTATTTATTTCCAACAGCTTCTTGATGATGTTGACCAAAGATTTATTTGAAGATTCTGCCAACACATTGCCTTGCGGATGATAGGTGGTTGAGTGAACCAGAATAATATGATACTTATGACAAAATTCTACCATCCTTTTTGATCTAAACGCTGCTGCATTATCAGTGATTATTTTGTTGGGACAATCCAAGTGAGACAAGATGTTATTTTCATGAAATGAAATGATTACCGTGTCCGTCGCTTGTCTAGTAGGGGTCGCCTCCATCCATTTTGTGAAGTTGTCCGTGGCTGTAAGGATCCATCTATGCTGTCCAGAAGATGCAGGATGAATTTCCCCAATGAAATCCAACCCCGACTACTAAAAAGGAGCGCTCACATCGATAGGCTTGAGTGGAAATGGCTGTAATTTATGTTTTCCTTCGAAAATTTAACACTTATGATAGTGCTTTACCATCTTATGCGCATCAGCAAACAAAGTAGGCTAGTAGTACCCTGCTCTCAAAATTTTGTTAGCTGTTGATTTCCAAAAAAGATGACCACCACACTCTCCTCTGTGGAAATTTTCCATGGCTTTCTTTGCCTCCTCTTCCACCAGGCAGTTTAACAAGACGCAACCACGATCTTTCCAATACAATGCAGAATTCATAATACAAAAATTGGCAGCTTTCAATTTAAGTGTTCTCGCTTTATTTCTAGTCATGCCACGCAATGGTGATTGATTTTGCAACACATATATTATATCAGAATACCATAGGGACAAAGAATACATTTCAAAATACCTAAATTGACGTTCCCTCCTCATTTTCATCGGTCAGGGCAACAATCAGATTTATGTCCAATGCATGCAAATTTGATTCAGCCATTAGCTTCGCCAACCCCTGTCCTTTGATCAGCTTTGTAGGCTTTATCTCTACGTCGTATTCTAGCAAGACTGCAATCCATTTTCCTATTCTCCCTTCCGAATCGGTCTGTACCAAAACATCTTTTACAATAGTATTAGGAACATAGGCCAGAATGTGAGAATGTAGGATATATACCCGGAAATCTTTCAATGCCTTCACCAAGGCCAGGGATTGCTTCTCAATGATGTTATACTTTAAAGTTGTGTCTCTTATAGATCTGCTAAAAAATGCAATGGGTCTTTCATGACCCTCTCTCTTCTGCAATAATACAGCTGCCATAGTATGCCTCGAAGCAAAAGAAAACAATATGAAATCCTCAGTATAGTCCAGGCTTACTAGAACTGGAGCTGAAGAAAGGGCCAATTTGATCAAGTTGAAATATTTTACTGCCTCATCTGTCCATTTCACCTGACTGTCCTTTTAAGCATGTTGGTCATTTCTCTCAAGTGTTCTGTAAGATTGGGTACAAAATGATGCAAAAAATTCATCTTACCATTGAATGATTGTATTTCCTTTTTGCTTCTAGGCAGATCGATTTTCTGAATTGCTTAGACACGTACATGATCTATGCGGATGCCATCTTTTGAAATGATATGCCCAAGTAATTTTCCTTCCTCCATGGAAAACAAGCTCTTCTTTGGATTCAATGATAAACCATATTTCCTGCATTTTTGAAAGACAATTTTTAGGTGATGCATGTGTTTTTCATCAGATTTTGAAGACACCGTCAGGTCATCCAAGTACACCACCGAAAATAAATCCTTCTCATTCCTTCGAAAATTTAACACTTATGATAGTGCTTTACCATCTTATGCGCATCAGCAAACAAAGTAGGCTAGTAGTACCCTGCTCTCAAAATTTTGTTAGCTGTTGATTTCCAAAAAAGATGACCACCACACTCTCCTCTCTGGAAATATTCCATGGCTTTCTTTGCCTCCTCTTCCACCAGGAAGTTTAACAAGACGCAACCAGGATCTTTCCAATACAATGCAGAATTCATAATACAAAAATTGGCAGCTTTCAATTTAAGTGTTCTCGCTTTATTTCTAGTCATGCCACGCAATGGTGATTGATTTTGCAACACATATATTATATCAGAATACCATGGGGACAACGAATACATTTCAAAATACCTAAATTGACGTTCCCTCCTCATTTTCATCGGTCAGGGCAACAATCAGATTTATGTCCAATGCATGCAAATTTGATTCAGCCATTAGCTTCGCCAACCCCTGTCCTTTGATCAGCTTTGTAGGCTTTATCTCTCCACGTATTCTAGCAAGACTGCAATCCATTTTCCTCTTCTCCCTTCCGAATCGGTCTGTACCAAAACATCTTTTACAACAGTATTAGGAACATAGGCCAGAATGTGAGAATGTAGGATATATACCCGGAAATCTTTCAATGCCTTCACCAAGGCCATGGATTGCTTCTCAATGATGTTATACTTTAAAGTTGTGTCTCTTATAGATCTGCTAAAAAATGCACTAGGTCTTTCATGACCCTCTCTCTTCTGCAATAATACAGCTGCCATAGTATGCCTCGAAGCAAAAGAAAACAATATGAAATCCTCAGTATAGTCCAGGCTTACTAGAACTGGAGCTGAAGAAAGGGCCAATTTGATCAAGTTGAAATATTTTACTGCCTCATCTGTCCATTTCACCTGACTGTCCTTTTTAAGCATGTTGGTCATTTCTCTCAAGTGTTCTGCAAGATTGGGTACAAAACGACGCAAAAAATTCATCTTACCATTGAATGATTGTATTTCCTTTTTGTTTCTAGGTAGATCGATTTGCTGAATTGCTTAGACACGTACAGGATCTATGCGGATGCCATCTTTTGAAATGATATGCCCAAGTAATTTTCCTTCCTCCATGGAAAACAAGCTCTTCTTTGGATTCAATGATAAACCATATTTCTTGCATTTTTGAAAGACAATTTTTAGGTGATGCATGTGTTTTTCATCAGATTTTGAAGACACCGTCAGGTCATCCAAGTACACCACCAAAAATAAATCCTTCTCATTTGCAAATGCCAATTCCATTGCACGCTGAAATGTGGTACCTGCATTGTTTAAACCGAATTCCATTTTGGCGTAGTGAAAGGTTCCCCATGGAGTGATGAATGTTGTCTTGTTTCTATCATCTTCATGGATGGAAATCTCGTTATATCCAGAATAGCCATCAAGCAGCGACATACGAGACACCCCTACCACTCGCTGAAGTATATGGTCCATCTTGGGCAGTGAATAGTTGTCCTTTAATGAGACCTTATTTAGATTTCTGAAATCAATGCATAGGCGGATCTCACCGGTCTTCTTACGTACAGGCACTAACTTAGATATCCAATCTGAAAATATAATGGGCACAATAATACCTCATTTGAACAACCTATTTACCTCCTTTTCGATGGATGGCAACAACTTTGGATTTATCCTCCTCAGCTTTTGTTTTAATGGTTTTTGGTTGGGCTTGATAGGTATCGTAAGCTGAATGATATTTGTATCATAGGTTTTTAAATCAGAATAATCCCAAGCAAATACATCTGCAAATGAAGCCATCAAACTGATATATTTGTCTTTGATCTTTGGCGGTAATGCTTTAGACAATTTTACCAACTTTGGATTGACAGTTGTACTGATGTGGACCTCTTCTACACCCTTTTCTGTCGGCTGCAATCTTGGTTTGCCGGCTACATCATCCTGATCAAAAAGTTCTTCTAGAGGTATGAAGCCTTTAGGAATGATGTTATTCTTCAGCTGCATTACATCCATTTGATTGATCTGCACTTCATTTATACCATTCCCATTGTCTTCATCATTTTCCACATCGATTGAGGTTTCTTCAAACTTGCCTTTGTTGAGCAGAAAATCTTTAATCTCCTCACCATCTTGAAATACTTGCCAATGTCGTTGATTGTTTGGAATGGTTGGACGATGCTTGACATGGATTTCAAATCTATTGCTAGAGTTCATGGGGATCTTCAAGCTGCTCGCTGCCTTGGAAAGAGCATCAGCAATACTATTTTGGATTCTTGGCACACATGTCAAAGTGTATTCAGAAAACAGCTTCAAGATGTCCAAAACTACATTTTGATAGGCCCACATCCTAGGATGTTTTTCTTGATATTCACCTCTGACCTCTTTTATTACCAACTCGAAGTCACCATATATTGAAATCCTCTTTGCATTCAGCTTTCTAAGAATTTTCAGGCCAGCAATCAAAGCTTCATATTCAGCTTCATTATTGGAACATTCGAAGGCCAACTTGTAGGAGCAAACTCTCACACTGCTAGGTACTTTGTTTGGGGCGGAGAAAGGACTACGTACCCAACTGCCAATACCAGCTCCATCATTCCTTACTGCTCCATCAAAATGCATGGTCCATAAGCCTTCTTCCTCCTCTTGTAAGTGTTGAAAATCAGTTTGTTGTGCTTTGTCTGCTTGCTGCCCATTGTTTTCAGCTCACTGTGAACGCAATAAAATACATAGATAACCATATACACAAAGATGCAGCGGAAATAATACTTCATTTCATTAATGGAAAATACTGAAATATGCTTACAATTGGAAATATAAAAAAACCAGCTAGGGCGATGGTAGCTTATCTCTGAGAAGAGATGTGTGGCTACATGCCTCTGAACTATGTTACAATGAGCCTCGAAGGCCTATTTATTGTTGAGAAACAATGGAAAACCCTTCACATTCCAAAACCTGACCCTAGAAGATGAAACGTCATATTGTGGGCCCCGTTTTTGGGTAAGTTGGTACATCAACTACCCGGGGTCGCGAATTGGTCGTATTATCCCCATTTGATGCGCATGATAGGCCGTTGGAAAGATCTCTACGAGGACTACGACGGAAAAGATGACTTTTAGACAAAAAAATCGCTGGCGCTAGATTTCCCAAAAAAACGTCATTTAGGGCCTCAAAACGGCTCCGAAAGTTTAGGACCCAAAAAAATACTAAAAATAGTAAATTGTACTATAATTAAGGAAACTGAAAGAACTGAAAAAAGCACTAGAGGTGATCCACGTGGACTTAGCGGGTGGCCACCAATATCCACCTGGATCATTCCTCCCACCTTAGGTAGCAATGGTCCCTATTGCGTTGAGTTCCTCCATCTGCTGAACTTGTCCTGCAATCTCTGATGTGTCCAGTAATGGTGGGAAGCATGGTCGACAACGGTCCACATTGAACACTTGGTGTAGGCAAAGGAATGGAGGAATGATGTGCGGTAAAGCATTGTTTCCCGTAGCCTTGGTACTGGTGTAAGGACCATGTCGGAGTGGTATGAGCTTCTGATGGGTTCTGGTAAGGCGTTCTTTCTGTTGACACAACCAGACTTTGTTGCCCACCTGAAACTTGTGTGGTACCCCTGTGCATGAGGAGAGGTTGTTCCTGTTTTCTGTCATGACCGTATCCCTTTTCTGCTGCTGCCGCGTGGAGGAACCCTTTGCGGGGGTCATGGATGTAGCAACAATCTTCCCCTTACTTTGGGGTTGAACCAGACAGGAAATAAATTTCCTAGTTTGTGATATGAGCTTGCTGCTTTTCTTAGCAATGATCAAAGAGGAGGTGGTAGGTGGGGCTACCTCTGGTATCCTGTATAATGAATTATCCAAAGAAATAACGATAACATGAGGCCTTGAATCATACAGAGCATGTCGCCTCCACAAGTATGACTAGCCTAATAGTACATCACAAACATCTAGAGGTGTAAAATCACAAAGTACCTCATCTGTGAATGGTTTGATGCTGTAGGGAAGGCGGCACTGCTGGCAAACTTTGAGATCTCGTCCTTCATGAAGCCACCCAATACTATACGGTTGCGGGTGTGGTGTAGTCGGTAGGCCCAACCGCTTCATGACCTCTACTAAAATAAGGTTCTTTTGGCTGCCACTGTTGACAATGAATTGCAGCGGCGAACCCTTCACCCACATCTGTGAGTGGAAAAGACATTCCCCCTCCTCTCACTCTTCGGGCTCATTCTTCTGGATCTTGGGAGTGGCAACAGTGGTGCTAAGATCCGCATCAATGATCTACTTCCCTTTGCCATTCTCCTTGTCGGGTTCTGGCTCAGGGTCAGAACATGTATCTGATTCGGAAGCCTTCAACTCGGCCACCAGTGAATGCTTGTTCCGACACTCACTTCTGTTATGAGTGGGACTCTTGTGGAACTCACACAACTTTCCTGTGTCCTTCTTTGGCTTTGTGGTGTTGTTCTTTTCTTCTGGCTTCGACGGGTTGTCTTGGGTCACCCCGCCTTGGCTTTGTCCTTTGGGTTTCGGATTAGAAGATCTAAAGTCTCGCTTCTTTTGTTTGAACTTTTTCTCGATTTTGACAGCGTATCAATATGCTGTGTCGAGTGAGGAGATGTTCAAGAACTCCATCTCTTCATGGATGTATCTGTGTAGGCAGCCACGGTATTTGAGCACCAGATGCAGCTCAGAATCTCTGATACCCAGCTGTGTGTGAAGGGTATGAAAAATTTTTGTGAACTCTGGCACATCTTGATCTCGTCCCTACCGCAGTGTTGTCCATTTGATGTATTTGTCCTCATAGCTTTTGACAGGGTAGTACTGCTCCTTGATGGAATCCCGGAAGTCATTCCAAGTGGGTGCGGCCGAAAATAGTGAGCATGTGCTTTCATCCTTCTGCTCGCAGTAGGTTTCCCACCAGTCCTTGACGTGGGGGGCTTCTTTGAGAAGAGCGAAAACAACCTTTTCCCGACTTGAAAATTCATGAACATAAAAATACCCATCTAGCAAATTTAACCATTTATCTACCACATCTGCGTCTATTTTACCCTGGAAGATGGGGATTACAAAACTCACTTGTACCTTAAAGGGCATGGCATTTCCAGAGTAACTGATGGAAGCCGATGCGTCACCTCTGGGTAGCTGCTGAAGGCTCTGCGCAAAGCTATCCATCATCGCATTCCTTTGCCGCTCGAGGGTTTCTTCGAGCAAGATTTTGATAGGATCTCCTGCCCCCTCGTCTTTCTTCTCATCCGCCATGGGAGGCGGTCGGGATTTGCAAGGTTGGTCTTGCAAAGGTTCGACGAGTTCAAGCCCTAACTACTTATATCCCGACCTCGTTGGGGACATGCAAAGAAAAATAGAGAAAAAGCAGACCGCTCTGATACCACTGATCGAGATTTAAACAAGAACACAATAAAATATAGAGATAACCATATACACAAAGATGCAGCGGAAATTTTACTTCATTTCATTAATGGAAAATACTGAAATATGCTTACAACCGGAAATAGAAATAAACGAGCTAGGGTGATGGTAGCTTATCTCTAAGAAGAGATGTGTGGCTACATGCCTCTGAATTATGTTACAATGAGGCTCGAAGGCCTATTTATTGTTGAGAAACAATGGAAAACCCTTCACATTCCAAAACCTGACCCTAGAAGATGAAACGCCAAATTGTGGGCCTCGTTTTTGGGTAAGTTGCTACATCAACTTCTCGGGGTCGCGAATTGGTTTTATTATCTCCGTTTGATACGCATGATAGCCCATTGGAAAGATCTCTCCGAGGACTACGACGGAAAAGATGATTTTTAGACAAAAAAACCCTAGCAGTAGATTTCCCAAAAAAACGTCGTTTAGGGCCTCAAAACTGCTCCAGAAGTTTAGGACCCGAAAAGCTACTAAAAATAGTAAACTGTGCTATAATTAAGGAAACTAAAAGAACTTAAAGAAGCACTAGAGGGGATCCACGTGGAATTAGCGGGTGGCCGCCAATATCCACCTAGATCAGACTGCCCAATCTTTTGCTGCTTTTCTTGTCTTTATTTTTTCAAAATCTCTCTAAAATTTTCTATTATCTCCAGAATGTCATCTGCTTCTACCATCTGACTATCTATCTCATTTAAGCTATCTGAAAACAAAACATAAGACTCTAAATATGTATGTACATAGTTAATGGGATGATTTATCGGTTTCTCCTTGCTTGTGATCATATATTTCATCTTTTATTCCCGATATAACTTCCTCATTTGTCCAAACACTCGGATTTTTGCATAGGAGAAATCCAGTTGTAGTGTCCCTTTCAATTTTGCTACCCAATACTTGGAAAGAAGCATGAAAAACCTTGGAGGAATATCTGCTACCACCACATCCATCAGGACATTTTTCATAGGAAGCGGATCCAAACTCAAAACCAAGTCTTTGATGATACCAATACATCTTACTCTACTCGAATCGAATGAATAAAGATCATGATATTGTCGAGTGATATCCAGACCAAGCTTATCGATGATAGCCTTGGGTATGAGATTGTGAGACGCTTCGGAATCGAACATGGCATTATGTAAAATGAAGCCATGCGACCTCAAACTGATGTAGAAAGGGGGCACCTCATTGTCACGAGACTCACCATTTGATGCTGGTCCAAAAATCATTTCAAGTTGATCCTCTTCTACATTTACCATGTCGGACATTGGGTCCCAATTCAACATTTTAGAAATCTGTCCTTTATAAATGTTGCTCTTCATTACTTCAGTCAAGGGGATGGACATATTTAACTTAGAAATGTCGTTCTCTAGGCTAAAAGTGCGAATCTCTTCTACCTCCTTGACTGGGATCTCCTTCCTTTCTTCTTCCCTTGAGGTGGCAGGTTGCTGTGATTGGTCTGCAAGTTTTGATTTGTTGCTCTCCGGACCAACCGCCTCCTTCTCTTTTCTTTGTGTAGCTGATAAATCATTCTTTATTTTTTCACCCTTTGTCTTTTTCTAAATTGGTATGGCCGGCACATCTCTGTTTCTAAGTGAATATCATTGTTGTTGTGTAGACAGAGCATTCATATACCCCCTTTGATATTCTTCTGATTCGTCTTCCAACACATTGTCACTAGCTAGAATAAAATCAATGCCTTCGTTTGCAGCTGAATTTACTCCACATTCTTCTTCTTCAGTAATGTAAGTAGGCAACTCATCTGGAATAAAGAGATGGTTTTCTTCACCTATTACATTCCCATCCTCGTCTGACTCTAGTCCATCAACAAAATTATGCTGCAAAGGTGTTTGTACCGGTTTTTGTGCATTATGCTCTTGAGTTCGTTGATCTCTCTGGCTTATCCTATACTGTGGCTACTACTGACCACGAAAGTTATGATTCCTCACTTGTGATTTTGGCTTGTCAAGTTTTACCCTCTCAAACATCTGTTCTACCTTTTTGAGAAGTTGATCTATTGTAGAAGATTCTTCTTTCACAATGGTGTTCTTCTCTACTTTCACCCTGGCTCTTTCGGATAGTAGGTTCGCCTCAACGCTGACCGCAATTCTCTGCATGTCTTCCATTGTGGCCAGTTCCCTTTCTCTCAATTGATAAGCCATATCAGCATCAAAGTCATCCGGGAATTTCGCCATGGCTAGTCTCACGGGCAGCCTTAGATCATCTGGAATTTCATTGTACACTTTATTGAATCTCGTGCAATAATCTTGGACTGACTCACCAGCGTTTCTCTTGATTTTCTCGTATTCAGACAAAATTTGAAGAGGGTTCTTTTTCACTTCCCAACGGCTCACGAATGTTCTATGTAGGTCTGCCAAGGTGGCGATACGTGCAGCCGGTAGACCTCCGAACCATTTCTACACCTCACCTATAAATGTTTGTAGAAAGAGCCTCATTAACACGTTCTCCACAGTGATATCATAAAGTTCACAGAAATCTGTCATTCGTTCCATGTGTTGCTGCGTAGTAATGCTGCTAGGAGTGTCATCAAAGAATGGGGCTTTTATTTTGTAACTTGCAGTAGAACAAGGGGTACAAAACATGCAGCCATCATTTTTGGTGGATTCAGCCTTGGAGGTGTTGGAGGAGTGTGCACGGTTTGCAAGGGGCTTGCAATTGGATTTTGGAGTGGTGTCACAAGGTAACTATCAATTAATATATTAGCTCTCTCTGTTTCGAGATCTACAAGAAATTGCAGATCAGAGACAGTATATTCAACAACCCTTTCGGATTTAGACTCAAACAATGATATCTAGAACAGATCGTCGAACACAAGCTCTTCAAGATACTCAAAAATGTCGGGACATGAATGGGATTTGAACATGGGAGTTATGATGCTCTCTTGCTGAAGGAGCCTAGGGATCAAATTTGGGTTTTTGAAGATATGAGGAGGATCTGGGTCTGGATTGGCTCTAGTATATCATCTCAAAGCTAGCGTGCTATTGAGAAAAATCACAGGACACAACCAACTTGCTCAGCCTTTCCAATCCTCAACTCATCATCCAGGAGCTTAAAATTATTTAAGAAACATGGGGATTTGATTTCAAACTTAGTCTGTCTCCCCAGTGGAGTCGCCACTATGTTAGCACCTAAATCTGCCTCAGGCTGAAGGAAGGCAAAATTCAGGGTAACCACAAACCAAGCTCAATCTGGTAGCTAGCCCTACCAGAACCGGAGAGGTCTCTCTCCAGGTCACACTGAGTGAATGGATGAACGAGAGGGACTGAGATGACTTACAATGAACAATTTGTCTTAGGCTAGTAAGTGGAAATGAAAGCAAGGAGTGATTTTTATGAATGACTGTATTTCTGCGATGTTATGGGACCATTAGACCTCAATGAACACAGAAATTAAAATGAAGGCACAGATTATTTTGTGAGGCAAGGTAGACTGAAAGCATAGCAATTTAGTTTTAAAATGTGGCTGGATGGAAAGATTGATTAAGAAGTTGAAAATGGTATGGGTGACATGAATCCTTTTCAAACAGCAGAATGAACATTGTATATGAAATTTTCCCACAGGTAGAGCAATAGAACTGAATTCTACCTGATGTCACTTGAAAAATGTCACCAAAGATGGATACGAAATGAAACTATGGAACATAACAAAGAAATGGATAGAATCATTAATAAGTTGAAAAGGGCATGGAAAACATGAATTCTTTTCAAACAGAAGAATGAACACTGTATATGAAATTTTCCCACAGGTAAAGCAATAGAATTAAATTCTATCTGATCTCACTCAAAAAATTTCACCAAAAATGAATGCGAAATGGAATACAAAACATAACAAGATACAT
>APFE030480681.1:365410-399325 GCA_000404065.3 Pinus taeda | reverse complement strand
CCAGCATACTTGTTCATTGTGTCTTATAAGAGTTAGCCATCTTGTCATAGGTCAACATTAATAACCTTTGAGAGAGCCCTCTCAGGCTAAAGAGGCTAAGCTTTAGCCAAAGTCTGGTTTGAAATAGTTACTTGAAGTTAGCCTGGTCTGCAGCCTTCCAGTGATTGATTTTGAGATAACACTACCCATGGTCTACGGACCATGGGATTCTATAAATAGAGCAAGGCTCTAAGTTGTAAAGATAATTGGAGATACATGAGCATGGATGAAGTCTAGAAGATAGTGGATAGAGAAGAAGTCTAAGTGTCTTGGGTTGCAGTAGTAGGAAGAGGTTCCGCAGCTGAGTGCACAGAGGCCTAGTAGAGTCCGCAGCTGAGTGCGCGGACCCCTGCAGTTGAGTGCATGGTGAAGAGTCGAGTTTGTAACCCAGGAAGAAGAATAATAAAGAGAAGTTTGATTCCAAATACTGTGTATCTCCTTTTGTATTAATTTCTATGTATTTATACTATTTTGTTTATCGCACGCACTTATATGAATACTGAACACTGTTAAGTATAATTGGGCTCATACAAATAAGTTAAGTAATCAGATAATATCGGGTTAATAGTAAGGAACTTTGGTAATAACACGGATCACACCTCGAGCAGGGCTACGTGAAGGCAGCATTGCAGGTTGCAAGGTACTGATAGGTGTGTGTAGTGATGTGCGCAGGGTCAAACCGCGGACCATAAAAAAACCATCAGACATCTCTAGGGTGCGGAAACCTAGTTCTAGCACTGTGATGCAGGAAAGTGTTCCCTTTGCAGACAGAGGAAAACCCTCTAGCCCTAGAGTGGGTCTAGTCACAAACAAGGACAGATCAACAATAGCTTTCCTTAAACAGTCAAAGTTGGAGGCCTACCTCAACCGGTGGTAGATGGAGTTCCGTTGCGCTGCTCCAGCTTTCGCTTCCTTCTCCTCAATGAGTGATCAACTTGAAACAAAGCAAAGGAAATACAACAGAGCACGTAATCCAGCAACAACAATAAACCATTTACTCACAAAGTCAATAAGTCATGAGCTATCAAGTACATTACATACAAGACATAGGAAAACATCATTGATTGCATTAATAATAAAATAAGTGTCATCTTACAACCAAAGTCTTGATGTCACAAGCCTTCTCAGAGAAGAGTCCAACCAGCATGCTCTTCAAGCATTCACTCTTTGAAGATGGATCTCCCAACATACAAGAGTTCTCTCACTCATAAGCTTCACACAAGATCAAGGGTACTTTACAACCTTCCATAAACTATCAACAATTCCACACTTATCACACTCACACCAGCTACCTAGCAAACTCACAAAGCACTCACAGCATTGCTTAACTAGCCAACTATCAAACTTTCCAACTAGCCATGCATAACAATGGTGAGAGTTTAAATAGGAGAAGGAGTCTCCATGAAAGGTGGAAAGGAGGGCTTATCAAGGAAGGTAGCACAATTGACGAAACTGCCACACCAGGGAAGGAAGGGCGACATAAACAAGGCCAACAACTAGGTCTGGAGTCATCTAGAAGGCCGACTATTGGAACAATTCGCCCAATCTGGATCATCGCAGGCACAGAATTGATCCTCAGTGCTGACATCGCAAGTGATCAGTGCTGATAGTCAGATCATTGCTGAAGGGACCACAAGGACCTGCGCTGATGCATAAAATCGAGCCATCACGGGAATCATGTGTACTTCCACGTTGGCAACGCGGTCTGTCTATTCATGAGTGCTTATCAGCGCGTTTATTAAGGAAATAGACGCGATGAGGCAGATAACTTTGCAAAAGTGGGTCAATTGGCAGCACAGGGAAGCATTTGTCTAGCATGTTTGACTTGGACACATGACACAGTGAGAAGACCGAGAGTGAAAGCGGTGATAAATTACTGTGTAACAGATGCCCCCTAAAGTATGAATCCCGAGAGAGTGGGAGGGGTGAAATGCTTTACAAAACAACTGAGTTGAAACACCATCTGGAAGGCCTATGGGCAAGTCCAACTGATATCTCTGAAGTACATGTAGTCTAGGCATGGGCGCAGCCATCCAAAAGACATACGGCATAGGTCTGTGGTATGGACGCAGCCACCCAGCTAATGAGACCATGATAATGATAAAGGTATGGTCGTAGCCATCCATGAAGACTCAGGTATGGTCGCAACCATCCATCAATAAGTCATGTAATCATAAACCAACCCACGCAGCCCGAGCGTATGTAATCTAAGCCCGGGGTCTTGAACCCAACTGACCAATAGTACAAATTCTATCATGTGAATGGAGGTGTCGAAGTGGAGCATGAGAGAAATTCGCTTGATTACCGGTCAGTGATGGAAATCGTTAACAAGCACGAGAGAAACCACTAATGATGACAATGGCTCTCAAGGTATTGTCCAGTACAATCCACGAAGTGTGAAGAAATGATCTGAAGTCGAACACTCATGGAATCACCCAATCGGTGACCAATGATGCAAATCGACTTTCAGGTGTGAAGAACTTGCCATTGAGGCATGCAAGCTCCAAGGTACCAAAAGGGATCTCTAGGCCAATCCCCTGGATAATGAGCTGATGTTGACAGGAGACGACCTGTTGCAGGAGGGCCATAATGTTTCCCCCATCAATGACACAATATAAGGAACAAGTGGTAGATGGTGCAACAGAATATCAGGAATGGAGACAGAGGCGTAAACTGCAGAAGGATTATACTCTTGAACATGTCGGCTACACGACTCTGGAGGGTGGCATATTTCAGGTACCAAAGGGTCAGAGGCTTGATGAAAACAGCATGGATCAGATGGAAAGAGGCTAAATGACAACCCAAACCCGTGGAAGGCCAAATGACGATGTATGGAAATCCCAACCCAACAAGAAGTAGAAGTGTCAATGTTCAAGAGTGACTTGCTGCCATAGAAAAATGACGAAAAACACGTTATTGAAACCAACCCAGTAATAGTTTAACGAGCCCTAGGGAGGAAAAGCTCGAGTCTCATCATGACGAAGAGTCCAATTTCATCAAGGTTTAACAAGTCTGACATAGGCAAAACTTAGATTCTTTTTCATGTTTAGGGAGTTTGAAAAAGTCACGGAAAAGAAAACTCCAGAGGGGTCCTTTTTTGTAAAGTTGTGTCTCTCGAGCCCAAAAAAGTATAAAACAATACTCGAAAGAACCGCTCAACCATTACGATTGAGGAGTAATTTTCATAATCAGTGACTTCGATCTAAAAAAATAAAAAAGTGACCGAAATCACATCGTTTCGTAACCATTAACGAGCCTGAAACGACAAAGGCCCGACAATATTTTCTCATTTAGACGGTCAGAAAAGAGCTTGAAGGCAATCGCCTCTTGTTTACTTTTAACGAGTCGAGAGGGGTAACTCGGCTATATTTTCATGTTTTGAGTCGGAAAAGGGCTTAAAGACGACTTCAGGGATCAAGTGGAACTCCATCACGTGTAGATCTGCACAAAACACGTCACATGTAAAACCCATTCGATATAAAATAAACAACATAGCTTAGAAAAATCATATTTTAATTTAAACATATGGTAAAGAAGAGGAAAAAACCCACATTTATCAAATATAACATTTTATTTTCCAAAAATTACTATAAAAAGGGGTTTTACCATTGATTTTTTACCATTGTCACTGTTTATGCACTGTAGAGCATTTTGGAGCACCGAAGTTGGCGAGCTCATTCCAGCCCGTTCGTCCACCGTTGGTCCCGAAACTTCTTCCAGGTAGGTATATTTCATCTTACGCTTTAATTCAATGTCTTTTTTGCTGCATTTGACCGTGGGATGTGTGAGTTTAGGCGGTTTTTTCAAAACGAATTCCGCTCTCGGTCATCACGGGTTTTGCCTTCGGATCCGCGATGACCGAGAAAAATTTACATAGACCACGACTCGGTCATCGCGGAAAAGTGGTGTACTTCCGCGATGACTGGGAGAAATTAACACTGGCACACCATGGTCATCGCATCTATTTTAGAAACAGCCGTGACGATGCCGCACGACTATTTTTTGATAAAAACAACATTTAAATATTTGCGACAAGGGCGCTAATCGAATTTCTTCATCATGCATGCTATAATGGCATTCGTCTGGCAAGAACGAACACATGATGACAATGATATCCAAGCTTTCACTGACGTGGGGTGCCGAAACGCATTGCAGGCATGCGGGTTACTCAAATTCTTCCTTACTGCTCACCTCCAGTCACAACCCAATTTGCTGGAGCTATTGATCCGGGCCTAGAATCCTATAGATGAGAGATCCATTATCTGAGGCCGGGATATTGAATTTAACGCCACAAATATCTATCTTTTGATCGGGCTGTCTCGTCAGGGTGTGAGGCCAATCTTGGAGGGCCAATGTCCTGAGGACGAATCACTAGAGACCCTCATGGCTTGGGTGTGCCCAGGGGAACGCAAAACAAAGAGCAGGAAGGTGGAAATCCCGATAGTGAATGACGTGATTCTTCGAGCCATGTTATTCATTATGACATGGGGAGTGGGATCCCAAGCCCAACATGAGGCTTCGAAGACCCATCTCCAGCTGGCTCTCGAATGTCTCAACCCAACGATGTTTAACTGGGTAGACACGGTGATGACAAACATGAAAAGGTAGCTTACCAGATGTCATCGAGGGGAGACAAAATAGTTTGCCTATAGTTCCATCTTAGTCCCGCTCATGCTGGAGCAAGCGCCAACACTGCAGCTTCAGGATATGGATTTAGATGCGCCCAGACCATGTGAGACCAGAGCTACATGGTGGGTGCATGTCATGCCACAAGAAGGTGGTGGGCGACCAGTATCGTGGGGCATACTGTTTCGAGAGTGGTTGGAGCGTCAGGTGATCTTTGTAGAGGATTGGCCATATGCAGGCATGGACTTTCGCGGAGATCCTGAAATGTAGATGCCCGATGGCAAGCAGTGGGATGATGGTGGTAAGACACTTGATCACACATTTTTTGCATATATGATGTTTTTATTTTTATTTTTTCATGTATATGTCCTAATGATGAACACTGTGGAAATGTAGATGTAGGACCAGTGAGACCCGCTGGGTTGGCTTCGGAGGCACGGAGGGATGCGCAAGGAATCGCAGCACTAGCCATGGCTCCCCCAGCGGATGACGAGGTGGAGACGATGGCCGGAAACCTTGAGGGACTGATGGCAGGGATCCCTGACTACCAGGGGGTCGAGGAGGTCCCCGTAGCACTGCAGATCCATACAGTTGGGGTGAGACCCAGGGCACACCGTCTGTTGAGGCAGGTGGCATGGGTAGCGTTGTGCTATAGGGAGCACAACCCACCACAATAGATGCCTAGGTCTATTTTTTGTTGATGATTCTTTTGAGTCTCAGATGTACGGAGAGCACAGACTCTACTTGGACATATACACTTATTTTTTGAGCACCTCGATGCACCACACATCGATATAATAAATAATTACATATACATATTCCTATGGTTTATTGTTTTTTATGCTTCTATTTTCTATTTTGATTACATGTTATGCAAATGTCTATCTAATACGTAATTGGATAAAGCATCAGTTAACGTATTTAATTGTCTTGGAATGTGTTGATATGTGATGAAATCAAAATTCCTTTCCAAAAATTTAACCCTTAGATATATCCTTAGAATCTGATGGTCTCTGACGGAATAACGCCCATTGAGCTGGTGGATGACAAGCTGGAAATATAGGTTCACCACCAATGTTCAAATACCGAGATTGATAGCCTCGGATAGTAACTCAATAACTGCACTATACTCAGCCACATTGTTCGTGGTACAACCTAGACAAACACCTTGAAGGTATACTAGATCACCATGAGGATCGTAGATCACCCATGCCGCGGAAGACAGGTTGCGTGTACTACGGGAAGCACCATCGGCAAAACCAACGTAAGGCGCACCAGACATCTGCACAAGAAGCAAATGGACACAATAAGTGGTAATCACACCAACACACCAAGCCAAAAACATGAAAACACGCACACATGAGACACCTGCTAAAACACATGTATGTACAAATCAGAGTGCCTGGAATTTATGCATAATACTTTTTCAAGTAAAGCCCATTTCGGGGCTTATCCAAAGGATTCCCTTCATAGTCAATCAGCTCATAGGCCCCTTTCTACAAAACTCTCTTTATAATATAAGGCCCGTGCCACATGGGTTCGAATTTTCTTGCCCCTAGCTTATCATTAGCCTGATTGTAGAGCAAGACTAAATCTCCCTCAACAAAAGAACGAGGATGAACAATATGATCGAAGTGAGTTTTCACTCTCTTCTTCTGTGCTTCAATTGCTAGAGAGGCTAGTTGGTGAGTCTCATCTAGCCGCTCCAGGTAAAGAAGATGCTCTTCTACCGGAGTAGTGTCGGGGAGTAATTCGATGGCTAATTTTAAAGAAGGGATCTCGCACTCGATGGGAAGGGTAGCTTCCGGTCCATAAACCAATTGGAAGGGAGTGAAACTGGTGGCATCCTTCACAGATGTTTGGCAGGCCCACAAGGTAGAGAACAAAATCAAGTGCCAGTTGGACTTGTGCATGCCAATGGTTCATTGAAGCATCATAACTAGAACCTTGTTGACAGCTTCTACTTGGCCATTGGCCTGAGGATAGTATGGAGTCGAGCTATCGTGCCACAAGCCTAACTGGGTTGTAAGCTCAGTCATCATATGATTACAGAAATGCTTTCCGTGATTGGTGACGATGGCCTGAGGGACTCCGAACCGTGAGATGACATGATTAAACAAAAACTTCGTCGCTATGTGACCATCTTCAGATAGTGTGGGCATAGCCTCGACCCATTTTGTGAAGTAATCAACAGCAACGATGATATACCCATGCCCCCTGGCTGAGCGAGGGTTATAGGTCATATAATCAATGCCCCATTTTGCAAAAGGGCTGACGGTAACAACAGGGTGCAATGGAGCGGGGGGCGCACACATCTTCCGCTGGTAGATTTGGCACTCATGACAAGAACGGACGACAAGAATGCAATCCTTAAAGATGGAGAGCCAAAAGTAATCGGCGTGGAGGATCTTTTGAGTAGTAGCATATCCAGACATGTGACCACCACAACTACCAGAATGGCAGTCATTTAAAACTCACTCAGCTTCCTTGAGTGTTAAACATCGACGGAGAATAGAGTCAGCGCTGAGACGGTACAGGGTGTCCCCAATAGTGCGATATGGCTGATATTGATGGCGAATCCATCGTCGAGCATACTGAGATATCTCGGGACAAAAAGAGGACGTCTATAGATAGACAATGATATCCCCATACTAGGGATCGAGGGTGTTGATTAAGAAGAGGGTTTCGTCCGGAATATGGTCCTCTAACCGAGAGGGCACGGTAAGAGATGGAAAAGAGCACAATAATTCAGCAAAGACGAGGGATTTCTTGGACTTGGGAGTAGTGAATTCCAAGTTGAACTCTTGGAGGATAACAATCCACTTTGAGTACTTGCCCCCAAGCAGCTGACGTGACAGGATGTACGTCATTGGGTTGCAATCAGAAACCACTGTCATAGTGCGCAATATGATATAATGGCGAAAACGTTGGACGGCACAAACGGCAGCCAATGCCAACTTCTCGACGTGAGGGTATCGAGATTTCACATCTAATAGATTGTGGCTGAGATAATAAATGACGTTCTTAGTGTCATTGTCATCATCTTGAACGAGAACCATGCCAATAGTGGTATCGGCAGCGGCCAAATACAGAGTGTAGTCGCAATGATAATCAGGAGGACGCAACAATGGAGCTGAAAAAAGGAGAGCCTTGAGGTGCTCGAAGGACTCTTGAGCAGCGACATCCCAACGGAAAGGGGTGTCCCACTTTAGTAACCACATAAAACCTTTGGCCACTTCGGCATAGTTCGGAATGAAGTGTCGTAAAAAATTTGCTTTGCCCTGCAAGCTCTGCAATTGCTGCAAAGAAGCAACGGGAGGAAGATTCATAATGGCCTCAACCTTAAGGGGGTCCAATCGGATGCCCTCTCGGGAGACGATGAACCCGAGAAGTCTGCCAGATTCTACGCAGAAGACAAACTTATGTGGATTGAGCCGAATGCAGTAGTTTCGACAGCGGAGAAAGATTTCGTGAAGGTGAGTGGGATGGTCCTGGCGTTTAGTTGAATGAGCTGGTAGATCATCCAGGTAAGGCTACACGATGTGGCGAATATCATGGAATGCATAGGACATTGCGCGTTGGAAGGTAGCACCGGCGTTCTTCAAACCGAAGGGGAGCTTTTTGTAGGTGATAGTGCCCCACGGACAGATAAAGGCGGTCTCGTGATGATCGGCGAGCATAATGTTAATCTAGTTATAACGATAAAAATCATCCATAAATGAGTACATTTCACTTCCGGCACACTCATCAATGAGCTGGTCAATGAAGGGTGTGGGGTAGTTATCCTTGGGACAGGCTCGATTAATATCATAGTAATCAACACAGACCCTGATGGTGCCCTACTTTTTATTCACAGGGGAAATATTGGAAACCCAATTTGTGAGTGCGATGGGGTAGATAAAACTAGCCTTGAGAAGCTTTTCAACTTCTGCTTTAATGGTTGCAGCCTTTCGGGGGTGCACATGGCCTAAACGCTGTCAGACAGGCTTGGCTCTCAGATACGTGGGTATCTCATGCACCACAATACTTGGGTCAATGCTAGGCATTTCTTCGTAAGACCAATAAAACACATCATGAAATTCACGAAAAAGACCAATATAGAGCTGAATCTCCTCAGGAGTACAAGTTACTCCAACATGGATATGCTCGACAATACCTAGTTTAACGGAGATGTCGATCGGCTGGGTTTGCATGATGTTTCCCATGTTCCCTTCAAAGGACACTTGATAAACTTGGACAGGTATCTGAAGGGGTTGTGAGGGGAGACAAGGAGCAAACCACTCGAGACAAGCAAGCATTTCCTGGTGGGTAGGGAGGAACGAGGAACGATGGTGGAGATTGGACCAAGGGGGTTCCTCGAGAGACATGGTCTCGATAATGGCTTCATCAAAAGGAAATATTTCCTTTAAAGGATCCGAAGAAGCATAGTCTCCAAGCCAAGGGGAATGAGCATACGAGTCAAGAGATCCGCTCAAAGGAGCAGATTTAGGAGGGGGAGCTGATGAAGAAACAATTTCGACGTAGTTGAGCTCGGCAGGACTCAACGGCATCTCATTGCCCCAAGATTCTACCTGATCAGTGGGGGGGAGAATCCACGGATCATATCGAATGGAAATCATATTAATAGGAGCGATGGTCGGAGGTGGGAGCGAAAAGACACCCATGAGGGCAGGATCTTTAAAGAGCCCAGCTCCCACGCTCTCTAATGGAATGGAGGTATGTTCCACAAAAGGCACGTTTCATTCAAAAGAGGAGGTGAAGAAGGACAGCTGGTCTACTCTGACAATCTTCCCTTGATGAGGGAAATGAATGACATGAAATAAAGATGAAGCCACGACTTGCATGGCATATGTCCAACTTCGGCCCAAAAGGAGGTTGTAAGTTAGATTAACATCAACAACTTCAACTTCCACTTAAACTATCTTTCCTTCCAAAGTAATCGGAAAATGTTGGAGTAGACCATAAGGGCAAGACTCTCTAACATCAAAGGTTTCCAAGGTCGTAGGAGATTGGCTCAGAGTCGGAGAACCAATAGCCTTCCAACAAGCAACATACATGATGCAAGTTGAAGCGCCCTCATCAATGACCGTACGATGATTCATTTTCGAATTGATGATGACTCGGATAAGGAAGGCAATTTGGTGAGGTAGTCTCGGTACATGGTTTCCGAGATCAAAAGTAATCAGATCCGAGTTGGCTGGGTCGATATCATCGATAGCAGATAGCAAGGAATTCGTCTGGGAGGGGGAGCTTTGGAGAAATTCTAGAGCAGACATAGCTAACGGAGCCAAGGCTAAGTCCTCAACAATGTTGTAGTGCTGAGCAGCACGAGCATTAGGGTTGTAAGAATATTTCCTGAGTACACCTTTAGGAGGGGGTCGGATAGGTGTCTCAGTGCTAGGTCTATCGATATGGAGTGGACCAGAACTGGATGGAGGAGCGCTAGAGGGTACCTCAGGCTCTTTCCTGATAGGCGATAGATATTCTTTTGCTTGAGTGCTAATGTGAATGGGGATCATCCCAACCATGAACACTTGAGATCCAAAGGGAGAGGAGGATTGGGATGGATCAGCCACCATTTGCATTTGCTACGAGGGGAAAGGTTCTTTCAGCACCGCAGGAGTCCCAGGAGCACCTTTCAACAAGTGACTAACTTCACACCATCTGGGGCAATATTTGGTATAGTGATCCTCCTCACAGATAAGACAAGGATACTTGGGCTTGCGTTTGGTTCCTTCCTCCAGTGGAGGTTTAGGGGAATCCTGCTTGGGTTGATCAGCTTTATTTTTCCCTTTTCCCTTCTTTTTTCTTTTTGAGGCTTTATCCGCCGTGGTGGACTGGATGGCGTTAAACTTGGAAATATTACCAGAATTAGACACAGCCTGAGAAGTATTTTCATTCGAAGCATTCGACTTTTGCTTCCCAGGGTTCGCGGAAGATTTCTTAGAGGATGGATTTACAGAACCAATGACACCGTCAACAAATGGCTTTGGCGAAGCTTTGGAAGTTCCGGGCCTCGGGGTGTCAGGAAAATAATCATATAGCGTACCAGACTAGGAGTAAACCAAGTCAAGGTATTGAGCACATGCAATAGCCTGCTCTTCAGTTACACATGCCCCCATAGCGATGTCCCGGGTGAATGGAGGGACAAATGAGGTCATGAACCAACCGGTTAGGAGCTGATCAGGAATCCAAAACTTAATCAAACGATGATGCCGTCTCCACTCATGGATGTGATCGGAGATGTGCATGGCCGTATCCTGTTTAAGGGACATGAGGAGATGTGTGCCCATCTCATACCGAATCGAAAACTGAAAATGAGTTAAAAATACCATCGCCAATGAGTTAAAATCTTGAAAAGATCTGTGCGCTAGCTCAATATACCACTTAGCAGCAGAGCCAGTGAGGATCCTTTGAAAAAGGTGGAGCCGGATAGAATCGTCAAGCCACGAATTTGATGAACACCATAGATGATAAGTCATAACGTGGGCTTGGGGGTCTTCTCCAGCTTTACCTTCGAATTTGGGACAATCACTGGGAATCTTAGTTGGAACTGGTGGTCAATATGGGTTATGAAGAATAGGAACATTGGTCAGCTTGGACACATCCGACAGCTCCAACGTTGCTAAAGAGGGTAACTGAGGAATAAAGGACATATGTGGCCATGGGTAAGAGGTAGCACCAGGGTTCCATCTAGTTGTTGGTTGCCCCCATTGATTTTTCCCAGACAGACCCGACCCATAAGGGTTCTATCCATAGGGATTTTGTCCATAGGGGTTATAGCTATAATTAGACGTCTAACCCTGGATCTGCCCCCCAGCATTCCATTGGTTACCAACTTGACTTTTAGGAGAAACATACGGTCACTGGTAATTCTGATAAGGACTCACCTGCATTTGTTTATAATTTTGATACGGGGTAAATTGAGCTTGCCCCTGGGATTGCTGGAAACCATAAGGTTGTTGGGCCCCATATTGAGCCTGTGGGCTAGGCTGCATTTGATAAGTGGGTTGAAGTTGAGATCCACCATGCATTTGAAGACCAGCTTGGGTCTGTAGCCCAGACTGGGGCTAAAAGCCTGGTGGAGCTTGAGAAGCAACAACCATTTGCATGCCCGGTTGAGCAAGCCCAGAGAGATGTCCTTGAGAGGATTAGGGCTGAGCCACCTGGCTAGAAGTTTGACCTAGTTGAGATTGAGTTTGGCCCATTTTCCCAAAAGATTGAGCCTGTTGGGTAGTGGGTTGTCCTTGCACAATGGAGGGTTGTCCTGATGGACCGGATGGCTGAGAAAACTGGATAGGTGGTTGACCTGATTGGATTTGAGGTTGAAAAACTTGCCCAGTAGGTTGACCAAACTGGGCAGTGGGTTGACCTTGTTGTATGTAAGGCTGACCACCCTACCCAGTAGGGTATCCATGCTGGACCCCAGGTTGTCCTTGTTGCATATAAGGTTGTCCTGGATTTCCAGAGGGTTTCCCAGAAGGGTATCCCTGCTAGACCCCAGGTTGTCCTTGTTGCATATAAGTTTGTCCTGGATTTCCAGAGGGTTGCCTGAGATAAGTAAAAGATGAACCACCATAGGCTGAAGGTTGTCCCTGGAAGGGTTGTCCTTGTTGGCCTCCAGGTTGCCCTGTGTAAGATTGTCCGTAATATTGCTACCCATAGTGAGGCTGCGTGTAAGATGGCTTACCTTGATAAGGTGGTCCTTGAAGATTCATAGGGGGTACTTGGCCACCTCCGTAACTAGAGGTACCCCAAGCAATAGCTAACGGGACTAAGACCTTAACTGCAAGCTGAGATGGCAAGGGACCGCCAAGATAAAGATGATGCCCTACGGGATCATAGTAATGGAGTGGACCTTACGAGCCCGGATTCTGGACAGCTTGCAAATACTGATCATATGCCCCCCTTGCTCGAATGGAACCAGAAGTAGGTGGGGCACTGAGTGTAGGATCGACAACTCCAGATGTAGGTGTCAATGGGCCACTATTTTCCGAACTAGGGGATGGTCCAGCAATAGTGGTCACAACCGAGGATGCAGTGACAACACCAACAGCAGGCGCTGAAGAAGCTACACAGACAGTTGGAATAGTCGGGATTGAAGTGACAGATGTATTGTGAATTTGAGGAATAAAAGACCCCAAAGTCAGAGTGATGTTGTGATCCGACATAGAACCCGTAAAGGAGGTCCTAGAACCAATAACATCCCTCAAAGCCCTATAGCGTAAGGGCAACGTAATCGAGAGGGGTGACATTGAAGGGTGGAATCTCCGCTAAGATAGGAATTTCACCGCTCATTACAATGGATTCTTCACTCACGATGGGGGATGTGTCATCCATGTCAGAGGAAGACATTGGGATCGAAACACTAGGAGGAGTAATAGGAATATCCTCTTCGGAAGGCTCCCAAATGGGGTTCCAATGGATATCATAGAAGTCGTCTTCTGGAGCACGAGAGTTTAGCGGTTGGATACTCAGAATAACAGGGAGAGTACCACTACCAACCGGTGTCTCAGGAGCAACGGAAGAAGAAGACCCTTGGTCACTTGGAATGGGAGACGGGATCGATGATTCCACCAGGACGATTCGATTAAAAAATCCTAGGAAAACTAACGAGAAAGGACCCTACCCAAGCTAACGCAAACAAGATCTAATAGGGTAAATGTGAACATGGCCGAATAAATTTTAAGACACCAAAACACAACTTGACCTTTTCATCTTTAAAGAGTTGAGAAAAGGACCAAAAGATGACTCTAGTTGCCTTCGAATGTTTAATGAGCTTGAAGTGACAAGTGCTCAGACGAACCTTTTCCTTTAGGGAGTCCGAAAAGGAGAAAAAGTGACTACTCTGGAGAACTAGGCAAAAGTTTTACCAAACACTCTGTAAAACTGCATATACACCTTGGCAATCATATGAGAACCAAGGACTTTCCATACAGCAGTTAATCTTCCCGAATGTTGTGTTTGGTGTGTTACGGCTTGTAAGGCGGATGACACGGCTTCCTATGGATAAAGGATGATAACCTAGTGGGGTCTCCCCATATACTCGATGGTACGTGGGAGCACAAGTCCGTACTAGACCACTATTGAGTCATAGAAGGAGGAATCACCCAACCTTGAGTGGAAACAAAAGTGACTAGGTTTAACGACGCCAGAGCATGTCTCTAGCCTAGACCTCTAAATAGTGTGCGTTATGTTCCAATGTGTTGTTAGATTCATTTAGTTCATTTTAGAGTTGATCTTGGATTATGTTTCAGTTTTCAGGTCTTACTGTATGTATATAATAAATCCTAGGATGCAGCTAGAATGCACAAAAAATCCTTTCTTCAATGAAAACCTACTTACGAGAGGGTAGAGAGATCATTTCCAAGCCAAGAAAACCAAAACAACAACGATAGTCATTCAATGCATACAAACACCAATTCCTAAAGTGCACGGATACTACTAATGAGAGATTTTATCATTCGCTTTCCAATATGCAAACTCGAAATGCAAATTTACTTTCACTTTCGTACTACATGAATGCAAACTTTTTTATTTTTATGACTTTAAGTCTAGAAGAAACAAACAAGAAACAAGCAAGTTTGGAAAAGATGGGTTGATCCAAACAATTGTAATCTATGCTTGGTAGCGAAAATAAATTGAATCAATTCCAAAATTGGTTCAATAACATTCACTAAAAAATCGACCAAAAAATAGGCTAAAGGGAAGGCTCAATCAAAGCAACAGAAAGCCACAAATGAAACTTGGGAAAACAAGCAACCAAGCTGACAGATTCAAGGAACTTGAAACAGTGATCTAGGTCACATAAGCAAAAAAACAAGATTCATTCAAGAAAGCTCACAAGGGAGTGCCTCGATCTATAAACAGTGAAAAAGAAAGGGGCTAGCAAGACTGATGGATTCAGGAGGTAAAATTGAACAAAATCAATTCTACAGCAATCAGTGTGGGTAATACACAGGCAACAAGCACTGATGAAGCAACCGCTTTAGCAACAAAGCGATGTCAGCACGGGAATACGCGACTTTCCCGCGATGGTCTGATTTCCAGAACTGTCACGACTGTTAGGCATAATTACGTGATGAACATAATATTACAAAAGGTCGGGAGCGATGACAACGTGAGTGTTATAATTAAATCCTTGATGAAGCTCAAAAACAGTGACAGGCGAATCAAAACTCCCAAATCGAAGACAATCAATATTTCAATCCAATAGGGGTGTTCCTAGATTAACCCAAGAAACTCAAAGGATCGATAACCAATCCCCAAAACTTCAAAAGAAACCAAAAAAAAAGAACAAGGCAAGAGCAAAAAAGAAAAACAAAGGCTAAAGCTCCTCCCTAGCGGAGTCGCCAATTTGTGATGCAGGAAAGTGTTCCCTCTACGGACAGAGGCAACCCCTCTAGCCCTAGAGTGGGTCTAGTCACAAACCAGGACAGATCAACAATAACTTTCCTTAAACAGTCAAATTTGGAGGCCTACCTCAACCGGTGGTCGATGGAGTTCCGTTGCGCTTCTCCAGCTTCCGCTTCCTTCTCCTTAACGAGTGATCAACCTGAAACAAAGCAAAGGAAATACAACAGAGCACGTAATCTAGAAACAACAATAAACCATTTACTCACAAAGTCAAGAAGTCATGAGCTATCAAGTACATTACATAAAAAACATAGGAAAACATCATTGATTTCATTAATAATAAAATAAGAGTCAGCTTACAACCAAAGTCTTGACATCACAAGCCTTCTCAGAGAAGAGTCCAGCCACATGTTCTTCAAGCATTCACTCTTTGAAGATGGATCTTCCAACATACAAGAGTTCTCTCACTCATAAGCTTCACACAAGATCAAGGGTACCTTACAACCTTCCACAAACTATCAACAATTCCACACTTATCACACTCACACCAGCTACCTAGCAAACTCACAAAGCACTCATAGCACTCTCGACTAGCCAACTATCAAACTGTGCAACTAGCCATGCATAGCAATGGTGAGAGTTTAAATAGGAGAAGGAGTCTCCATGAAAGGTGTAAAGGAGAGCTTATCACCAAGGAAGGTAGCAAAATTGACGGAACTGCCACATCAGGGAAGGAAGGGCGACATAAACAAGGCCAAAAACCAGGTCTGGAGTCATCTGGAAGGCCGGCTGTTGGAAAAATTTGCCCAATCTAGATCATTGCGGGCACAGAATTGATCCTCAGCGCCGACATTGCAAGTGATTAGTGCTGATAGTCAGATCATCGCTGAAGGGACCACAAGGACCTGCACTGATGCATAAAATCGAGCCATCACATCTTTTCATGAGCGCTTATCAGTGTGTTTATTAAGGAAAGAGACGCGATGAGGCAATCACTTTGCAAAAGTGGGTCAATTGGCAGCTCAGGGAAGCATTTGTCTGCCATAAGCATGTTTGACTTGGAAACATGACACAGTGAGAAGAACGAGAGTGAAAGCAGTGATAAATTAATGTGTAATGAGCACCCTCCCATACTACTTCGGGTAAGATCTTAGTTTATGCTCCACGGACTGTTGCCAAAAGGGCCAGTAGTACCGGGATTTTTTTGGCTAAGTCATCTCTGAACCTAGGTCAGGCCCATACAAGCCAACAAATGGTTTTTTTGCTGGGACTGGGATATGCATAAGGGATGTCTGATTTCATGCCACTGGAATCCAACAAAGAAAGAAATTTAAGGGTGGTTGGACAAGAAGATTCATGAGTTCGCGGCACAGGAAAACATAAATGCACGAGTATCTAAGGAACAGTGGTTGGAGCACTACTTGTATATGGAAATCCATGAAATTTTTTTTGCATCCTTTCCTTCTGAGTTGTATGAGTGGATCTTGAAGCTAGCAAATAATTAGGGAAGGTGTAGGCTCAAAAAACCAATCGTGTGGACTCCGGAATTAGTGTGCAGACTAGAAGCATCAGGAGATAAGATCGTGCAAGCTATGGACCATTGGCTCGACCAAATTATAGGAGGATTTATCACTGAGTTCATGGTAGATACGACCATCAGCTATAGTGAGGCAAAGTGATGCTTCCTCAAGGGACCACAAGGTAAGTATATTAAATCTTTGAACACTTGCATTAAGATGCTATTGTGTGAAAAGCAGGTTATGCGAATAAATTAATGTTTGGGACTACGCGAAGTGGGAAGATGTATAGAAGTAGAAGTAGTGAAGAATTAGAAACTAGTCCCTTAATTTCACCATCGCGGGAAAGTGAGGAAGAGCTTGTGAGAGTTTCTTCGAGAAGCACGGTTAGTTTGATAAGGAAACAAATTCCATGCTTAAAGTATGGAATTTGTTGCCTTACAGTATGGGAAGTGTGATTAAACTACCGGTATTCAAGGGAGTAGGGAATGAAGATCCGGACCAATTTTGGTTCGTGGTAAGGGCGGTAGGGGAAGCACAAAGAGTAGTGGATGAAAACATCAATAAGGCTACGTTGGTAAGTGTGTTGCAAGATTACACGTTAACATGGTACATCAAGCATTTTAATGACCATCCAAACGCAGGAATCACAGAAATCCAGATTGCACTGAATCGGGAATTTAGCGGACTAAAATTGGAGACACAATCAATTATTAGGTTTAAGGAGATCGAGATGCTCCTGGGTGAGACCCCTTGAAATCTAGACCAAATACTAAAGGGCATGATTCTTGAAGCCAATATGACTTTGACGGATGAACAACACCGTGCATGGTTTGTAGCATCACTAACACTGCATTTAAGGACGACCCTGTCACAACAAAAACTTTCCACCCAGGCCAAAGCTTTGGAGATGGCAATGAGATTGCATGAGACCCCTATAGAAGGCCCTGGTCTGGGAGTCCAACAAGTCCATGTGCAACTGCAAAATCTGTGTCTGGAGATGTAGAGTTTGGAACAGGATAGGACATCTCGGCCAGAGACGCGTGAGGAGGTATGGTGCATAAAATGCAAAGGCCAGGGGCATGACAAGGACCATTGTTCAGTGTTAGAAAATTACTTGGCGGGAGGAGGGCTGATGTTGTTAAGACCTAAGGCACAAGTAGGACCAAGCACAGCCCCTGCTCTATGGTGCACGATCTATTAGATAGGAGGAAAACACACTACGGATAATTTTCATCTATTGCAGTACGAAGAGGACCCAACAATTGTTTTGTAATTTCGTTAGGTCAGTAGGCCATGATGAATGCACTTGTAGAAGCTACGAACTAATGATGGATTAGACTCCTGCCTACAGTGTGCAGACCAAAACACGAGCCCTCGACCCAAATGTAGGAATGGTGCACACTTGATTTCAGGGGCGCGGATGAGGTCGAGGTGGAATGGGACCAGGAAGGGGTTGCGGACAACTAATTTGTTACGATTGCGGAGGGCCAGGGCACTACGCTCACAATTGTACAAACTTGACAAGGACATCATGTTTGTGTACTTAGTTTGATCATGAGGCAAAAGACTGCCCTACATTGATAGCGAGATTCTGCGAAAAAGGGGTACTTCAGCCCCCTCTGACTCAGAATTTGTAGATGATGAGGTTTGAGCCACGCGAAGAAGACCTGAATGTAAACATGACGCTCAGAAGAAGTATGACCACTGGTGATGATAAAGGGAAGAAGTCAGAAGAAAGTGTGTGGGTTCAAAAGGCTCCTACAAAGGAACCTGAATTTGATTTAGAATGCGAGAAGGAGGCATTCATGGAAGCTAAGAAAAGCTTCACGGAGGTCTCCATTTTAGGTAGTAAGGATCAATTAGAACAAGGGTGGATATTTCAATTCTCACTACCTTTCTGGAGACATTCATGAAACTACTACGTGACAGGAAGGTAGTAAAGGACTACAAAAACTTATCACTAGGTGTTGGGGTTAGGAGAACCACGCGTAGTCTGGAAACTTAGAAAGCATGCACTGCATACAGGAAGGGAAATGAGGTTGACTGCGCAAATCAACGAGTATGAAATGGATTAGGTAATCCTAGATCTAGGATCAGACGTGAATGTAATGCCAAAACAAAAATGGGAATGCATGGGCATACCCGCGCTACAATGGTCTCCTATTCAGTTGCGAATGGCGAACCAGTAGAAGATCTTTCCCATGGGAAGATTGCAAGGGGTAACGATGGATATTGAAGGTGCAAGCGTGTAGGTGGATTTTGAAGTGATAGAGATTGTCAATGACAAAAGTCCCTATCGCTCACTATAGGAATAGACTGGGCCACCGATAGGAATGGAGTCATAAAGTTGAAGAAGCAAAAAGTGATTTTTGAGAAAAATCCACTACGCATAGTAGTACTGTTAGATCCAGTCGAAGGAGCGTGATACATTGAACCGGTGTGTGATGATGATAGTGATGACGATCTCTATTACATCTACAAGATAACTGCATGAGAATAGGATTGGGTGAACCCAACTGTAGATGGAAGGATTTCGTGGGACTGCGAAAGCTCCTACACTTCAGATTCAGATGAAGAAATATAGCGTTGGAAGAATCGACTGCATGAAGTAACAATGCTTAATTGAAACATGATGGTTAGATCACTGCACTACATGACAATAGAGGCAAGGGATCTGCTACATATGATGGGTTGACAGCGGTGGATGAATTCCTGAACAAATTTGAAAGTACAGTACTAGAACAGCAGTGGTTCGATGCTCTGAAATGGGCACTGCGCTTGATGCCCACAAGATGGTGGTGTACACATTAGGGAACTTTTGAGGATTGGCGCGGATGCAGAAGAATGATGTGCATACAATTTGGGAAACCACAGATATGGCTAGTATATAAATATGACGGATAGGATGATCCACGTACACACCTCGTGAGGTGGACCAAGGTCTACGGTGAAAAGCCACAACCTGAATGGGTACATTTATTCTATCATACCCTTGATGTCATATCCATGAATTGGTATACTGTGATATAGCTCCACCATGTTTGGAGTGAATGGGATGTCTTGCATGAGGGATTTTTGTTAACTTTCACATTTGAAGATCGTTGGTGGGATACTATTGACAATGCACTATAGACAGTAAAAGCAACTATCTTCAAAATACCCCAGGAGCCAATGGAAGTACTTCAGCTAGAATGGGCGACATAGCTAAGCTTTGCCCTAAAGTGTTACTATGTAAATGTTGAGGAAGATGATGAGGACCCACGAAATATTGAAATTCCAGAAATAGAAGGCCGTTATGAGATTCGAGGACCATCACTTGAGGATCTCGACATCACTGCACTGCTAAAAACAAAGCAGGTAAACATTGTAAGGGAGACAGAGCCAAAGTATGTAACGCTTGGGGATTATTGGGATGATGCCACGGTGGATAAGGTCACTGAGTTACTTCACGATTACCAAGACTTGGTCCCGACCAAAATTACAGACTTAAAAGGGATCGTTGGCAACTTAGGGATGATGAATATCACCCTGAAACCTGACACAAATCTAGTCAAGCAACGACCTTACTGCTTGAATCTGAACTATAAAAAAAAGGTCTGTGACGAATTAGATGAAATGCTTGTAGCCATAATTTTTGAGGAAGTGGAAGAATTCGTCTAGGTGAGTCCTATGGTAGTACAGGAGAAAAAACAGAATGTTGAAATAAGAATATGCGTGGACCTCATGAAGTTGAATGACACCTGTGTACACAATCCATTCCCGACCATTCACAGATGAAGTACTGGAGAATGTTTGTGGTTAGGAAGCATACTCATTCACGGATGGGTTCTCAGGGTACCATCAGATCAAGATTGCATCGGAAGATAGGAGAAAAATGACCTTCGCAACAGAATGGGGCTGTTTTCAATACACCATTATGCTATTCGGACTAAAGAACACGCCAGCCATATTTTCGCGCATCGCTGTGGCTGCGTTCAAAGAATACATCCACAAGTTCTTGGAGGTCTATTTGGATGATTGGAATATCTTTGGATTAGGTAAGCACCATGTAGCAAGCTTACGCTTGATGTTGGATGCTTGTCGTCGACACTAGATTGCATTGAACCTTAAGAAGTGCACATTCCTCGTTCCCTTTGGAAACCTATTGGGACATGTGGTCTGCAAACATGGACTAATGGTGGAACCTGCGAAGATTATCGTTATTCTAAATTTGGAAGCACCTCGAAGTGTTAAACAACTACGCACTACTTTGGGACACACCAGATACTATAGGAAGTTCATCAAAAGTTATGCCCATATAATAGTGCTGATGGAAAAGATGTTGAAAAAGGATGTTACATATTGCTGGAATGATGATTGCATAAAGAGTTTGGATGTCCTGAAGGGGAAACTGGCCTCCACTCCAATCCTGGTCTTCCCAAATGGGATGTGCAATTTCATGTACATGTTGATGCGTTGTGTATTGCGTTGGGAGCCGTACTCACACAGGAGGGCGCGGAGGGCGTGGATCACCTGATCGCATTTGCAAGTCGTAAATTGTCCAAAGTAGAAAAGAACTATTCCACCACCGAGCACAAGGGGTTAGCGATGTTGTACGTGCTCCAAAATTACTGACACTATTTGCTTGGAGGACATTTGAAGATGTATACTGAACATTCCGTGTTGAAATAACTGGTGAATAAGCCTGTGTTGGGGGGCACATATGCAGATGGATATTACTATTCCAAGATTATGATTTTGAGGTCATAGTGAAGTTGGGACACTTGGACGTAGGACCCGATCACTTGTCACAAATTGAGATAGGCGAGGAACCAAAAAATTTGGAGGAGGGACTACCTGATGCACAGCTCTTTGCAGTGTGCATCACAGATGGACACTTCGAAGATATAATCCATTTTTTGACAACAGGGACTGTGCCAAAGGAATACTTAGTCCAACAGAAAAAGGAACTAGTGGTGCGCACTACAGACTTTTCTGTCATCGCGGGGCACTTATACAAAATGGGCAATGATGAGATATTGCGAAGATACGTACCTAAATTTGAACGAGGTCAGATCCTTGTGGAAGCACATGGGGGCACTGCAGGAGGATAGTATGCAAGACGCGCAACTGCACAAAAGATTCTTCGCGCAGTGTTATGGTGGCCAACCCTACAGCAAGATTCGAAAGCACATTGTAAGGCCCGCGATATATGTCAAAGGACCGGAAAATCATCACGGAGGGAAAAAATGCCATTAAATCCACAAATGACACTATAGCCACTTAAAAAATGGGCAATCAACTTTGTGGGACCAATCAAACCTCAGGGAAAGATGGGTGTACACTACATCATCACCACGATGGAGTACCTGACACGATGGTGGAAGCGTAGCTGGTCAAAGACTGCACGGCCACTATGGATGCGAAGTTTTTGTTTGAAAATGTGTTGACCCAATTTGGTTGTCCAAAAATCTTAATGAGTTATCGCATAACACATTTCTTGAATGAAACCCTCAGTGCACTCACAGAAGAGTTCTAGGTGTATCATCATAAAATTACACCATACCACCCACAAGCTAATGGGATAGTAGAGGCATTCAACAAAATACTGGAGACTATGCTAACCAAAGTGTGCAATGCACAACGAAACGACTCGGACTTGTGCATACCTGCTATACTATGGGCTTATAGGAAAATGTGCAAGAAACTTATGGGATAGACACCTTTCCAATTAGTCTATCACACAGAAGCTATCATGCCGATGGAATACATCATACCTAGTCTGCGAATAGCATCGCTCACAGGCATGACAGACCACAAATCTCTCGAACAAAGGCTTGCACAATTAGAAGAACTCAAGGAAGAACGGTTTCTAGCTGGATTTCATTAGCAGGTACAAAAGCAACATGAAAAGGCCTAGCATGACTGCCATATCAAGTTGCGCACCTTCAAGGTAAGTGACTTAGTGCTATTGTATGACAATAGAAATTTTATGGTAAAATTCAGAATGCACTGCCTGGGACCATACGTGGTTTAGGAGGTCATAGATGGAGGTGTGGTCTAGCTAGTCAAACTAAATGGAGAAACCTTCCCAGGTAAGGTAAATGACAGTCGCTTGAAGCCCTACACGGGTTGGTCGGCTATTTGACTAACCAGCCAAAGCACAGTCTTCACAACCCGAGGAGTTGGACATGGGTGCAGGACTATAAATATACATAGCACATACTGGTACAGATGTAAGGACACAATTAAGAAATGGAGGTCTCAAAAGAATGGATGCAGCAGGTTTAGGAAGCAGGAGCGCAATGCGCTGTGGACATTCACGCCATTCAGGGCTAGTTGGAGGGACTCCGCGCCAAGATCACTTTGTCGACAAAGTGACTCGAGGGTGAGTCATGATGTTTGTGTTGGGGGCCTGTTGGGCATGGAATCCCCCCACAACATGTTTTGGGGCTCAAATCCCAAGTTTTGGTCAAATAATGTTGTAAGACTCCATGAATTGCAGGCCCAGAGCGCGAAATGTATATTGAGTCATAAGGTTGTCTGCCCTAAGCGTTGTAATGTAATGTAATGTCATGTCGGCCTACCCATGGTCCGCGGACCATGGGATTGTATAAATAGAGTGAGGCTATAAGTTGTAAAGATAATTGGAGATAGATGAGCATGGATGAAGTCTAGAAGATAGCGGATAGAGAAGAATTCTAAGTGTCTTGGGTCATAGTAGTAGGAAGAGGCTCCGCAGCTGAGTGTGCAGAGGCCTAGTAGAGTCTGCAGCTAAGTGTGCGGACCCCTGCAGTTGAGTGCGTAGGTCGGAGTCAAGTTTGTAACCCAAGAAGAAGAAAAATAAAGAGAAGTTTGATTTCAAATATTGTGTATCTGCTTTTGTATTACTTTTTATGTGTTTATACTATTTTGTTTATTGAGCACACTTATATGAATATTGAACACTATTAAGTGTAATTGTGCTCATACAGATAAGTTAAGTAATTGGATAATATCAGGTTAATAGTAAGGAACTTGGGTAATAACACAGATCACTCCTCGAGCAGGGCTACACGAAGGCATCATTGCAGGTTGCGAGGTATTGATAGGTGTATGTAGCGACATGTGGAGGGTCAAACCACGGGCCACCGAAAAATCATCAGACATCTCTTGGGTGCATAAACCTGGTCTAGCACCCTCCCATACTACTGCGGGTGAGACCTCAGTCTGTGCTCCACAGGCTATTTCCGAAAGGGCCAGTAGTACTAAGATTTGTTTGGCTAAATCATCTTTGAACCTGGTTCAGGCCAATACAAGCCAACATTTGGAAGTACAAGATAGAGGTAGTGTTAGAAGACAAATATATTCATGGACAAAGATATTCCTAAGCCACTTGATGCTTAGGATATGGCAGAGTGGAGAAAGTGTGTGGAAAAGGCAAGAAGGATTATCCTAGAAGGAGTTTGAGATCATATTGTCTTGAACCTCCATGGTAAGGAAACTCCATTTGCAATGTCGAAGGCCTTGACAGACCCATTTCAAAACTGTAGTGACCATAAGAAGCTAGCACTGAAGGACAAGATCAGAAAGATCAAGATGGAGAAGGGTGACTCAATACCAAAATAATTCACCAAGTTCACCCAATGTCAGGATGAGCTTGGAAGTGTCGAGGTTATAGTTGTTGAAGATGATCTAGTTATCCTAGTACTTCTAGGCCTTCCCAAGAGACGACATAGTTATCAGGACATAGCTAATGGTAGGGGTAGACTACCCGAGTGGGAGTGATTGTGGTCTGACTTGGTACAAGAAGAGATTCGGTTGAAAACTAGAGATGGATCATCCAAGCATGATGATGAGGAGAATTGTTACTTAGCTAGAAAGGTGAAGAAAGGGAAAGAGAATTCATCCCATTCCAAATCAGATTCTAGTTAGGGTGGAGAGAAGAAGGACATGTCGAAGATTAAATGTTTTCACTATCATGAGTTAGGACACTATGCCACAAAGTGTTTGCATAATAACGCCACTAATAAACCATCAAGAGGAGTGGTAGGTGAAGCTCTTGCTTCACAATTCGAACTAGAATTCACCCTCATCACTTGCATTGTGACATTGGTGATGGGTAGTATATGGTACCTAGACAGCGGAGCCTCATTCGATATGACCGGAACCAAAGAGTTCTTCAGTGACTTGGAGGAGAAGGGCCTCCATATGCACATTGAGATGGGAAATGATGGGAGCTATAGTACGACCAAAATTGGTATTTTTACATTTCAGAGGGAGTCTAGTTCTTCTCTCACATTAAAGTATGTCATGTATGTTCTAGGTTTGAAGAAGAATTTGGTTTTAGTTTCCATGTTGGAGGACCATGGCTATGATGTGATATTTAGCAAGGGAAAGGATTTCCTTTGTCACATAGCCTCAGGAAAGGTGAAGCAGATCGAGGTCTGGGCAAAAAACCTCTACAAATTGGGTAGAAGTTTGCACTTCTTTGAGCAAAAAAGCAGAGAAGGTGTAGAGTCGAGACATTAGTGAGTTGTGGCATAGAAGATTGGGTCACTTGCACCATATAGCTTTGAAGATCATCCAACAAATTTCTACAATACTTCCCAAGGGTACACTAGAGAAGAGAGACACATGCAAAGGGTGTACATTGGGGAAGTACACCAAATATTCCTTTCATGATAAAGAAAGTCGAGCACAAGAAATCCTTGATAGAGTTTACTTAGATGTGTGTGGACCATTCTCGACAACATCCATGGACAAGCATAGGAATTATGTAACATTTGTTGATAATTTTTCTCGTAAGTGCTAGATTTTATTCATGCAAAAGAAAGCTTAGATGTTTGATAAGTTTTTTGAATTTAAATAAGTTGTCGAGAAAGATACTGGAAAGAAAGTTAAATATCACAGAAGTGATAACGATGGAGAATTTGTGTCAAATGAATTCAAGAACTTATGTGCATCAGAAGTATTTCAACGTTATTTAATAGCACCTCATGACCCATAGTAGAATGGGGTGGTTGAATGGAAGAACATAATTATTGTGGGAGTGGAACGGGTGATGTTACATGATCAGGGTGTACTGTTGCACATATGGGATGAAGCATGCAACACAGTTATTTATTTGCAGAACATAATCCCTCATCGAATTCTTGGGATGAGTACACGAGAAGAATATTTTTTAGGTAAAAAACCAGATGTGGCACACTTCAACATCATTAATTCATCAGTCTACTATCATGTTACCAAGGATGCATGGAAAAATATAGAGCCAACAGCTGAGTTGGGTATATTTTTAGTGTACGCTGATACTCCTCACAACTATCGGGTGTACCTAGCATCCAATAGTATGAAAGTGGTTCGTAGAGATGTGAAGTTCGATGAAGAGGAGGCCATGAGATGTTCTCTTGAGAGGGAGCTTTAGTTACATGCTAATGAGGAGATTTAGCTCCAAAGGAGGAACCTCAAGATGATGTGGAGTAGCCACATGCAGAGGCGTAGAGAGTGGAAACACCCACTCATGCAACGACTTCTAGAGATGGAAGGAAGCACACCTAAGAGGCTAACACATTGATGCATGATGCTAGAGAGAATGTGGAGCACCCACATCACAACACAGGTAGAGGAGGTCACCAAATCGATACACTAGCTACATGGCTTTGATGAGCGAGAGTGTAAAGGTTGAGTCATCCTCATTCAAGGAAGCAGTGAAGGAACCGGTATGGGTTGATGTCGTGGTTGAGTATTATGAATCCCATTATCAGAAAAAGTATTTTAGAAGTGGTCCCAAGACCATCTGACAAGTCAGTGGTGAGTTTCAGATGACTTTACAAGGTAAATATAGTAGCAGATGGGAGTGTGGAGTAACACAAGGCCTTATTTATGTCCAGAGGTTTTTCTTAGGTGGAGGGAATTGATTACAATGAGACCTTTTCTCCAGTAGCAAGGTACTCCTCAATTAGATCTACTCTATCACTATCAGCATAGATGGGATGGAAGATACATCAAATGGATTTGTAGACATCATTCCACAATGGTATGATTGAGGAAGAGGTGTATATTGAGCAACCGAAATTTTTTGAGACCCTTCAACAGAGAATTGCATGTGTGCAGACTCAAGCGAGCAATGTATGGACTAAAACAAGCACCTCGTGCTTGGCACACCAGAATTAACAACTATTTCACCGGGTTGGGCTTCACCAAAAGTGAAGAAAATGTGAACCTTTACCATAATTTGGTTGAAGGTAATTTGTTTATTATAGTATTATATGTCAATGATTTGATTCAAATAGGTGATAAGAAGTTGATAAAATATTCTAAAGGGGATATTGTAAGAGAATTCAATATGAAGGACTTGGGGCTCATGCATTACTTTCTTGGCATGGAATTATGGCAAGGAGATGAGGAAATTTTTGTATCTTAGTGTTGTGGAATTTGAATCTACGGATAAACAAAATTTCCCTAGGTGGGTAGCCACACCTAGAACAACATATTTAAAGTGTTTAACCTTTTTCTATAGAAGATAAATAAGACAAGGGACCAACTTGTTATCTTTCTCTTTCCCTTTGTCTCCTTTGTATGGCTCATGTCACTCCTTGAACTTAATCCACTCGACAAGTACCTGTAATCATAAACAGAGGACAAAATCCAATAAAAGCAAGAGATCTATCTACTATAAGCAAATGCAATCAAAATAATTTACACATATTATCATCATACATAAATACAACAATATGGGAAAAGGTGTAAACAACTTTATTAATTAGAAGGAAGAATTACAACCATGAAGTCCGATCCATTGTCACTCTTTCAGCTTGGGTTCCAACCAACATCACATCAAAAGCACAACACTTTGGAAACATAAAAATACTTGCTTACAATCTCAAACCTCACACCAACAATATCTCCTTACAAATTCTCAAAGTCCAGCCCCTGATCACTTAGATGAGTGCTCAATTTATAGGAAAATGGAGGAGGTTTGGCCATAAATGAGGGTATTGAATGGGCTTCCAAAATTAGAATTAGTTTCCATGGAGGAAGGGATGAGAGGATAGGAGGTTACTTAACTCATTCCCTATCCAATTTCGAGCTCATAAGAGATGATAAGCGTGGAAATATTCTAGATGGATCCAGAAGATAAGAATATTCATAGAACCCTATGATGATTTCACTCAATCTCGTCCAACACAGGTCAAAGTGGGCCTAAGTGCTCTGGAAAGCACCCTGACATGGGCCTACCTGCACTAAAGTTCACTTACCCATGACCAAGGCTGCGCTGGTCCCTTAAGGAGGCTTTTCTGGAGGGCTTCATGCCAAGAAATTCTCGGGGAAGGAGGCATTCAAAGTGATGACTTGTCTAGGGCATGTAGCAACTGAATTAGGGTTTGATGAGCCCTAAAAGTACTAATCTGAATGATGGGTTTGATGTGCCCAAATTGATCTGTAATAGCTTCCCCCTAAAGCATGAAGTCGAAAATAATAATGTCGAGTGATATGCTTTATGATGTGATGAGGAGATTCCGAAGTGGATGGCGAGCTGCATCAATTACAATACATAATATCATGATATTTTTATTTCTCCTTATGAATTGGTGAGGGGAGGAATACCCATGCTCAGCATATAAACTTTCATTACAAGTACATAAATAATCGTCTACATATATGGACCCATGATGGGATGAGCATCAATGTAAAACCATTATACAGATGATTTGGTACTTTCTTGAAATTGCAACCTAGATGGGTGAAACTAGATTCGGGGTCTTCTATATTGTTCAATCATTCGCTCAAGCACAAGTCTAACCATGTGCATATGTGATATGAAGTTGAACATGGGAAGACACCATCTGATTACTAGCTAATGATATAAGTTGTTAACAGACGCGAGAGAAATCACCAATAATGATAATGATCCTTAAGGTACTGCAGTACATTCTGCATGGTGTGAATGGATGTTTTGATGTCGAACACCAACAAAGTATTTCAGTTGAAGGCCAGTGATGTCAACCTATTGTCGGAAGCAATAAACTTTCCATTGATGTATGAAAGCCTCAAGGTACTGGAAAGGTGTTTCTAAGTCAACTTCTTGGATAATGTGTTGATGTGACAAGAAGCGACTCATCACAGGAGGGCCTTAATGTATCCCACATCAACAACATAAAATGATTGTAATGATTTTCAGAGACGGAATGGAAGACACATGGTTCAGGAATGGTGGTCACGAAAATGAAGGTTTATGAGTATTGAAAAGGACAAATTTTGACTAAGTGACTTCTCTTGAACACGTCGGCGATGCTGAATGAATTGGCATCATTGAACCAAAACCAAAGTAATGGATGGTATGATAGACCAACGTATGATTACCATTAAGCAGATAACCCAATCCATGTAGTCACAATGATGAAGTGAAAGTGTCATGTTCAAGAGAGACCTGTTGCCATAAAGTGGTTTACCCCTTTTCCCATTTGCCCCAGTCATTACTGACTAGTATCTATTTATTTTTATCAAGCTTGAGGAGGATAACATATGTTTTTTGTATAATTCCACCCTTCGGGTGAATCCATTGCTATGTGGTGTTTTAACGAGTCTACCGAAGGTGAAAGTCAGTGTTGTTATGATAGACAAGTTTGTCGTTATTTGATGTTTTAACGAGTTTAACGACAATTATAACTCTGTCCGTTTCATGTTTAGAGAGTTTGAAAAGGGATAAAAGGAAAACTCTAGAAGTTATTTTTCGAAGATTTGTCTCTCAAGTCTGAAAAAGCGTAAAACAATACAAGAGAGAACCTATTGACCATGTTCGATTAACGTATTCCTTTTTTGTAAATAATTTATCTCAGTCCAGAAAATGGTTAAACTTATACTAAGTAGATGTTGTTTCCAATCCATTAACAAGCTAAAAAGGACAAGCACTCGACAATATTTTCATATTTTGAGAGACTGAAAAGAGCTTAAATAGGACTCCAAGGGGGTTATTTTTTCGATGTTTGACAGATCTCGAAAAAGAGATAAAAGTATGCTTTGTGGTCAAAGTGAAATTCATGATTGTGAACGTCAAATTCTGTAAGTCCACTGTAAATCCATTCAAAGCAACACCAAATGGATTAAACATACCCATTTCATTGGTAAAAATAGTTAAATACTAAAGTATACTCATTTAATGATCATGAAATAAACATAAAAACAAGAATTTATCATGTTATTTTCACCATTTGATATTTACCATTCAGTTTGTGCTTTGACCATGTTTTTTACCTCGATCTTCAGAAGCTGATTGCGAGAGATTATGTGCATAATTTCTCGTGTTTTCTGTACTAGGAAGGAGATCTAACCCTCCTCTTTCTTTTCATGTCATTATTTTATAGTTTCAAGCAAGTTTTTAAGGCCCTTGGGATTAGAATATCTTGCCCTAGGATCAGCGTAGGCTTCCATGTCGAAAACTGCATTGGGGAGCACTCAGAAAGAAGGGTAGCTACATTGCAGTGCACTGTCTCCTTGCTTGGAGTGCACTGGCTGAGTTACACAAACTTGTTTCACCTGTTTGGCCCAAACTTTCTCCAGTTTTTTGCATGAAAAGGATCCTAAAAAAGCTTATGGTTTCATGTCAGGCTTTCATCAGATCAGAATGTCTATTAGTTGGTTGGAAAGAGAGAATGAATAATAAGACATGGTTTCCCTAAATGATCCAGGTACAGTTGAGGCCCTAAAAAACTGTGGGTTGCTCAAATACTTTAGGTTGTCCAGAATGAGGCAACAATCAGAACTATTGCAGTTCCTAGTTCATGCATGGGATCCAACGGATCA
This sequence comes from Pinus taeda, assembly GCA_000404065.3. Classification (NCBI taxonomy): domain Eukaryota; kingdom Viridiplantae; phylum Streptophyta; class Pinopsida; order Pinales; family Pinaceae; genus Pinus; species Pinus taeda. The sequence goes on along the minus strand of APFE030480681.1, from coordinate 369,020 downwards.
TGCTTTTCACATAAGGTACAAAGTGGTCCCTATTATGATCGATTATGTTTACTTTATTACAGGGTTATCGAGACATGGTGCCCCCATATCTCTTTCAGGTTCTTCCCATGGAGGGGAATCAGTGAAGGAATATGTTCAACAATTTTGTTGGCTAGGTACACAACCTAGAAAGGACAGAAAGATAATCATCAAAGATATTCATGATTTGCCCTTGAGAACAATCCTTTTCACCATCACAAAGTTAGTAGGTAGTGTGACACTTCATCTGGCGAATTTACTCTTCCAAATTTTTATGAAGAATTTTGCATCTATGGATAAATACAATTTCCCTAGGTGGGTAGCTACACCTAAAACAACAGATTTAAAGCACTTAACCTTTTTCTATAGAAGATAAATAAGACAAGGGACCTACTTTTTATCTTTCACTTTCCTTTTGTCTCCTTTGTATGGCTCCCATCACTCCTTCTCGAACTTAATTCGCTCAACAAGTACCTGCAATCATAAATAGAGGACAAAAACCAATCAAAGCAAGAGATCTATCTCCTATAAGCAAATGGAATCGAAAGAATTTACATATATAATGATTTGAAAATGATACCTTAGATTAATATTAAGGTATTATAGACTCATGTGCAGTAATGCCTATATTACTTAGTGCAACGGATAAAAAATATTGCGAATAATATAGACAACGAGCAGTTAGAGAAACATAATAGACAAAAACACATCAACACAACAAATAATCAAGGAGATCACCCACAACTCTTCGGCTACATCTCCTGGTCCAAATTTCAGTGGTGACCTCTCGATTATGTCTTCAAGAGCAAATTTTTTACAAGTGTGAGCTCAAATCAAGTCTCAACACAAGAGGAATAAACGACAAGGTTTTAATTGAATCCCTCAAGTCTTTCTGAGTACACAGACTCTCCCACTCGCTCTATCTTTTGTTTTCTCTCTGTCTCAGCACTTCCTACCCTATCTTTGACACTAAGTGGCTTTTAAGCCTATCAACACTTGTCTGTTCATTTTCCCTTTCGGCTCTTTGGCTCCCAACCTCTGTCCATTCAAATCCCCTATGAGCGTTAAACAATCATTGTGAAATGCCTTCAGGTATGGTGGCCACCTGTTTTGCAACGGAAAGGACCACTACCACGTTGAAATCCCAAAAATATCATTTCTCTATTTACACAGAGAAATACACAGAAAATGCTGAAAAATCAGCCTAAACGCCTCTTATCGGACTTCAAATAATATCGAATCTGCCCTAAAACGCCTTCGAGTCGACCTTTATATTGCTATCGCAAGTCTCAAGTTGCAAGATGTAGGCTGTGGTTTTCCTTTGTATTTGGGTTTATAACGGAAACCCCAAATACATAGGAAAACCTGACAAATGGCTTCATATCAGACTTCAAAATATATGTATTTTTATCCATAAACCCCATCAGGTCCGACTATATCGCATATCCTCCATGTTCTTTGATTATTGATTGCGCCGATCGGCCTTATCGGCTATCGGCGCATGGTCGCTGGTCTCTTGGCATCATCCCTTACATAGTTGTGATGCGATATATCACAATCGCATATCACGGAACCTTTGAGCTGCGGGTTAAGTCCTTTCCTATGTATATTAGCGATGCCATAGAGCAAGTAAATCTGGATCAATTGATTTGCGCGCTTGATCAATGGCCCTCATTTAATCACGCTAATCACTATCATGATTTCCATAAGGCTGCCTCCAATAGACTCCACCTAATGCCTCCGATTGCGATACGCTGATTAGATCTGGACCATTGATCGGCTAGATCCGACGACTCCTGTGGAATGTTGCTTAAGGCTTCGATTAACTCTGTTTTTGCCATTTCTCCATGTTTTTCCCGAGCGATAGTGTTTTTTTCCATTTGTGAAGGTTTTTCCTTTGTGATAGTATTTAAGTATATAAAGACTTAAAGGGTTTTAGGATCCATTTTCGATCACGCCTTCCCACTGAAAAGCTTTGGGACCACCAAAAGTTGGTTTTTAGGCATTAATCAAGTGAGGATACAGCTTCCTCAGTTGCCCAATTTCTATCCTTCATGCACTGCTTGGTTTTGAACCTTTCAGTCTGATTCTTAGGTACTCAACATCCCCTCTATGTGTAGTTCTCACCTTCCTGTCCAGAACTGTGTCTTCCTACAACTCATTGAGATATTCAGGCAACAGATCATCAATAGAAGGCAACTAAATTTGCTCTTCGAGATATTCATCAATGAAAGTTCATACAGTCTCAAGTTTTCTACATTAACAACTGAGTAGATATGCATATAAGCTGGCAAAGAAAGGCGAAAAGTATTTATGCCAATTTTCTCAAGTATCTTGAAAGGCCCATACCTTATTGGTTTTAGCTTCTTACCTTCACCTTGCATTCTATCTTTGTTGATGTATACCAGACTTGATCACCAACTTGGAAACTATGCTCAATTCAATGGTTGTCATGTCTTGCCTTGTACTTAGCCTGACTTCTTTCCAACTGTTCCTGCACTTCCTGGTGAATTTCTTGGATCTGTTCAATGAAATTGGTTGCTTTGTCCACATCACTATGTCCATCAATTTCTATGTCTTTACCGAAGACAAAATCCAAGGGAGACTTTGGTATAGAACTAAAACAAGTCTCAAAAGGAGATCTCTGAGTAGAAGAGTGCTTGGCACAGTTGTAAGCATGTTGCACATAACACAAATGCTCATCCCAAAGTTTAGGATGCTTGCTGCAATAGCCTTTGAGCAACTGGATCACTATCTTATTGACCACCTCTATTTGACCATCTGTTTGTGGATGAAATGTTGTTCTCTTCTTCAATCTGGTGTCCATCAACTCCCATAGAATTGACCAAAATCTCCCAATGAATCGGGAATTTTGATCAAATATAATAGAAGTGGGTAACCCAAAATGAACCCATACATGCTGAAAGAACAACTTTGTTGTTTGTTCAGCTGCAACTTGCTTGTTACAAGGTATCAAAATACACATTTTGTTGAACCTATCCACAACAACATACAAATAATCATGACCTTTTCTAGATTTTGGCAATCCCCCAACAAAGTCCATGGAAACACTTTCCCAAGGATGGAAGGAAATGGAAGTGGAGTGTACAAGCCTAATTTTCTATTATTGGGCTTGCTTGTAGCACACATAATACACCCTTTTGATATATCTAGAAAATGTTTCATGCATTCTTGGCCAATAACAGAACCTTTGCAACTGTGCAACTGTTTTACTTACACCAAGTTGACCTGATATGAGAGAAGTATGTGCTTCTCGGATTATGTTAGCTCTTTTAGTTTGTGGAATGCATAACTTTCCAAAATGATATAAGAGTTGGTCCTTAACATAATAATCCAATTCTTCTACTTGCTTGCCATGACTTAAAGTTGCATATACATATTTAAAATCTACATCTTGAGCATACTGTTCAATGTAACTTTCATGCATTACTGAGATATGCTTAAGTATGGTAGATGCATTTATGATTGGTCTTGATAACATATCTGCAACCTTATTGTGTATGCCCTTCTTATATCTGATGACAAGATGAAATTGCTGTAGAAAACCCATCCACCTATAATGTCTTGATTG
>APFE030480681.1:337789-361526 GCA_000404065.3 Pinus taeda | reverse complement strand
ACCTCTGTCCATTCAAATCCCCTCTGAGCATTAAACAATCATTGTGAAATGCCTTCAAGTATGGTGGCCACCTATTTTGCAACAGAAAAGACCACTGGTGCGTTGAAATCCCAAAAATATCATTTCTCTGTTTATATAGAGAAATACATAGAAACACTGAAAAATCCACCTAAACGCCTCTTATTGAACTTCAAATAATATCAAATCCACCCTAAAACTCCACCAAGTCTGCCTTTATATCGATATCGCAAGTCTTAATATCGCTATCGCAAGTCTCAAGTCACAAGTCACAAGTCATAGGCCGCAGTTTTCCTTTGTATTTGGGTTTATAACAGAAAAACCAAAATACACAAGAAATCTCGACAAATGGCTTCATATCTGAATTCAAAATATATGTATTGTTATCCATAAACCCCATCGGGTCCAGCTATATCGCATATCGCATATCGTCCCTATTCTTTGATCGCCGGTTGCGGCGATCGGCCTTATCGACTATCAGCACATCGTTATTGCATGGTCACTGGTCTCTTGGCATCACCCCTTACACAGTTGTGATGCGATATTGCGATGCAATATATTGCAATCACATATCGCTGAACCTCCGGGTCGTGGGTTAAGTCCTTCCCTGTGTGTATATTAGCGATGCGATAGCGTGAGTAGATCTGGACCATTGATTTGCGCACTTGATCAATGACTCTCATTTAATCACAATGATCATTATCACAATTTCCATAAGGCCACCTCTGATAGCCTCCGCCTGATGCCTCCGATTCGATATGCCGATTAGATCTGGACTGTTGATCGGCCAGATCCGAAAACTCCTGTGCAATGTTTCTTAAGCCTTTGATTAACTTTGTTTTTGCCATTTCTCCATGTTTTTCCTGTGCGATAGTGTTTTCCACCATTTGTGAAGGTTTTTCCTTTGCGATAGTGTTTAAGTATATAAAGACTTAGAGGGTTTTATGATCCATTTTGGATCATATAATCATCACACATAAAGACAAGAATATGGGAAAAGGTGTAAACAACTTTATTAAGTAGAAGGAAGAATTACAACCATAAAGTCCGATCCATTGTCACTCTTCTAGCTTGGGTTCCAACCAACATCTCAAATTCCAGCCCCTGATCACTTAGATGAGTGCTCAATTTATAAGAAAATGAAGGAGGTTTGGAGATAAATGAGGGTATTGAATGGCCTTCCAAACTTAGAGTTAGTTTCCTTGGAGGAAGGGATCAGGGGATAGGAGGTTACTTAACTCATTCCCTATCCAATTTTAAGCTCATAGGAGATGATAAGTGTGGTAATCTTATAGATGGCTCGAGAAGATAAGAATATTCCCAGAACCCTATGATGATTTCACTCAATCTCACCTAGCACAGGTCAAAGTGGGACTAAGTGCTTTGGAAAACACCCTGACATGGGACTTACCCCTGACCAAGGCTACGCTGGTCCCTCAAGGAGGCATTTCTAGAGGGCTTCAAGCCAAGAAAATCTCAGGGAGGGAGGAATTCAAAGTGATGAATTTTCTAGGGCATGTAGCAACTAAATTAGGGTTTGATGGGACCTAAAATTACTCATCTGAATGATGGGAGTGATGTGCCCAAATGGATTTGTAACAGTTAGGGAAAGTATGCCAATGAGATACTGAAGAAGTTCCTCATGGAGAGCAGCAAACCCATGGAGACTCCTCTAGCAAGTAATTGGAGGAAGGAGGATGCTACTTTAGGAGTAGTGGAGGCTACTATTTATAGATAACTTTTGGGTTCACTTATGTATTTGGTGAACACACTATCGAACATTTGTTTTGCAGTTAACCAACTTAGTCAAGCCATGGTTAAGCCAACCAAAATTTATTGGAAGGTAGCTAAACATGTGTTGAGATACCTTAGAGGCACCACTCATTTTGGTATTTGGTATAAATAGGTAAAGGGAGTGAAGATTCAAGGATTCACAGGTGCAAATTGGGTAGGGAGTCCATCTAAAAGAAAGAGCATATTAGGGGATATCTTCAGTATTGGGTCAACAACAGTTCCTTGGTACAGTCGGAAGAAAAGATTAGTTGCACTCAGTTCACCAGAAGAAGAGTACATTGCTGCTAGTCAAGCACCTTATGAGGCTATTTGGATGAGGAAGATCCTTGTTGGTTTATTTGGTGAGCAGATGGATCCTACAGTGATTTACTATGACCATCAGAGTTGCATCAAACTCTATGAGAATCTAGTTTTTCATGATTGGTCCAAGCATATTGACATCGAGTATCACCATCTATGAGATTGTGTGCAGAGGAGAATCATGTTTTTGGAATACATTCCTACCTAGGGGTAGGATGCATAAATTTTGAAAAAGGCATTCTCAAGATGAAAACGTGAGTTTCACAGAGGCAGGATTGGGGTAGTAGATAATCCCTTTCTTGTTCAGAGGGTGTGTTGAAAAATGCAACAAGAAAGTCCTAATTTAATTTTGTCCTTGAATTAAATTAGGAATTAAATTGTAATTCCACATCTCATGACAACTTTTACTAGTTAATTAAGCTAATTTGACTTAGTTGGATTAGTTAATTCGAGTTGGGAGTCTAACTAGAGTCACATAGAGTATCTCCTACTTTTTTAGAGTCCTGGTTGAGTTTATTTTGAATTGTAATTATTTAATTTAGGTTAACTGAGTTAAAGTCAGTTAAACTAGGTCCAACTGATGGAGGAATTAGTGGGAGATCCAATAGTGGGGTGTAACCAAAACTTATCAACTAGTAAACTAAAGATTCATTCATAATTAACTCATGAATGTCAGATTAGAGAAAGACCCAGTTGAGATTCGATTTCAGGGACATTGTACTATCAGTTGTATAATCATGTGAATTGTACAGGTGGTGCATGCAATAAAAGGAAGGCCTATGAGGATTGCATAATTCATATTTACAGAGTTTTCCAATAAAATATGGGCTAATTCCCTAGGAAATTGCACAAGGAAATAAGAGCTTGGTAGGCAACAGAATTGGATAATTATTGGCTTGAGCTTGTCTGGGAAGGAGAGATAGATTGAGATAGTGTAGAGTTTGTTTGGGCTTGAGAAAATCATTGTAATATTCTTTTATTTTCTTATGAATGCAATGTACAGATAGCGAGGGTTTTAGATGTGGCTTTCCCCAGAAAATTTGTTATGTGTGATTGAATTCTTTCTCTTTTATTCTTCGTGCTTTCATCGATCATTTATTGTTTTCACTGATGAGTAGATTAGATTCAAGTCAAACTTTTTAGCATATTACAATCTTCAATTTGAATCTACAAGGAATTTCTACACTACCACCCTCTCTGGTTCTCTTCCTCCCTTCTCTGGAAGTCTATGGGTGAGTGGGTTCCTCCACTCAACCTGCTCTCTAGTCCTCCACATGTGGTTTCTCCACAACATCTTGTGGACCTCATTGAGGCTCCTCCTTTTGGAGATAGAATCTCCTCCTATGGTGGTATGCTCAACTCTCGCTCTAGAGAACTCCTCATGGATTTGTCCTCATCAAATCTCACATCCCTCCTCATAACATTCATCCTGAGTGAGGGCATCTACAGTTGGAAAATCGTAGGTGTGCCTCTGTATCCTACAAATACCACCCTCTCTGTAGCGGGCTCCAAATTTTTCCTACTATCTTTGGAGACATGACAATAGACCATGGATCCAAAAATGCGAAAGTGGGAGACATTTGGCTTCCTCTCAGAGAAATCCTCTCCAGGTGTGATCATTTAAAGAATTTTGTGAGGGCTCTTGTTCTTCAAATAAATAGTTGTATTACATGCTTCTTCCCATAGATATAGTGGCAATCCATGGTTATGCAACATTGCTATAACAACTACAACAATCCTTATATTTTTCTTCTTTGCACCCCCATTTTTCTGTGGTTTGTTGGGTGTAGTCAACTCCCTTCTAATACCCTTCTTGGAACATAATTCTTTGAAGACATTAGACACATACTCTCATCCACTAACATTTCTCAGGGATTTAATTTTCTTTCCAATCTCATTTTCAACTAAGGCTTTAAATTCAACAAATTTTGAATAATCCTCATCTTTCTTATTCATGAAATAAATCTGACATTTATATGAAAAATCATCTATGAATATCACATAATACATGTGCTTTGCAACTGAGACTATAGAAAATGGTCCAAACACATATAAGTGAACTCGTTTCAAGATGGCTTCAGCTTTTCTCTCTCATCCTTGGAAGGAGTATTTAACATATTTTCTAAGAGTGCAACACTTGCACACATCATGTTGATTAAGGGTGCATTTTGGAAGTCTAATGGTGATTTGATACATTATTTTCAAATCTTAATGGTGTAGGTGTCCCATGCACCTATGCCAAACCTATCCAACATCTTGGCCCTGAACATGTTCTGCCTTGTTTCTCAATGCAATGCATGCATCCACCTCTAGACTGTAGATATTTTTAACCAGAACATCGATTTCTTTTACTTATCCAATAACAAATTACTTTAGATAAGATTTCCCTTCACTGAACACCACATCATATCCTCAATCTTAAAGTACAACTATATAAATTGATTTTTTCTTCAGACCAGGCACATACATTACATTATATAGGTGAAAATGGGAGTTAGACTCCCTCTTAAATGTGACAATGTCCATCCCTTTGGTACTATACCTCCAATCATCTCCAAGATATATGTGTAGTTGTAGGCCCTTCTCCTCTAGGCTACAAAAGAAGTCCTTAATTCCTCTCATATGAAATGAAGCACTGGAATCTAAGTATTATACATTGCCTCATATGCTACTTTTCATGCATGTAATGAGGGCGAAATCCAACTCAAATTGTGATGTGAGAGCATCTCCTCCTACTACTCCTGCAGGTCTTTTACTGTGTTTCTTGTAAGGACACTTTGTTGCATAGTGTCAATAATCATGGCAGTGAAAACATTTAATTTTACTGAGGTATTTATTCTTGCCATAGTTCTGGTTGGATTTTTACTTAACTTGGGCCTTCTTTACCATGGATTTCTTTCCTTTTCTTGACAAAGAAAATTTTTCTTCCTCATCAATTCTAGATGTGAAACCATCTCTAGTGTTTTTTATGATCTCCTCCTGCACCAAATCAGACCAAAGTATCTCCAAATATGGGAGCTTGTCTCTTCCATTAATTGAATCTTGATAGTTGCGCCAAGACTTTGGAAGACCAAGGAGTTCTAAGCTCACAAGTTTAGATGATGGCATATTCTCACCTACTCCTCCAAGTTCATCTCTGACCTGAGTGAATATGGATAAGAATTGAACAAAAATTTAATATTTTCGCATTCGAATGTTCCTAATATTATCTATCAATGACTCAAACTTATACAGGAATGAAACATAATACAAATATAAACGTAAACACAATGATTTAGTAGAAATAAATCTTCATTTCATTAATATCAAAGAATTGAAAGATGCTTACATATAGAATGGAAATCAACTAGCTCAGATGATGGTAGCTTATCTCTGAGAAGAGATGTTGAGGTTACATGCCTCTAAAATGTTTTAAAATGAGGCTCGAATTCCTATTTATTATTGATAAATAATGGAAAACCCTAAACATCCAAAAACATAACCCTAGGAGATGAAGCACCAAAATTGTGGACCATGTTAGGGAAAATTGGTACATGAACTTCCGAGGGGCATAATTTTGGCATACCATCTCCATTTGAGATGCATGATACCTACTTAGAAATATCTATTTGAGCACTAAAACTTCTCTCAAGACCCAATATTTCCCATTTTCAAAATAACATTTGTTTAGGGCCTTGAAATGGCTTCGGAAATTCAGGACCCGAAAACAGCGAAAAATAGTAAATTGTACTACAATTACGAAAAATGAAATAAATAATGGTACAATAGTGGGGGTCCAAGTGGAATAGGTGGGTGGCCACAAATATCCACTTGGATCAATCCTGACTTATTAGGAAGCAATGGTCCCCATTGCATTTAGTGCCTTCATGAGATGGGGACAATTTTGTTGAACTTGGTCACTGGTAAACCACTTGCTTTGGTGCAGGAGTTGGAAAGCTTTGACAACCCAATACAGTTGGATATTATGATGGCAAGTATTATTGATATGAATTTCCATGATCATGATTAGTTGTGGCCTATTCCATAAAGTTTGGGCTTAGCTATGTTGGTGTGATTTGTTCTACAATGTATAATGTGTCCAATAATGGTGGAAAATATGGTTGAAGGCGATCCACATTGAACATTGTGTGCATGCCAAGGAATGGGGGAATTTTGAGCTCGAAAGCATTGTCTCTGATAGCCTTAGTGATATTTTAAGGCCCATATCAGAGTGGGTGAAGCTTACGGTGGACTCGAGCGAGGTTCTCCTTCTACAAATGTAACCAAATTTTGTCACCCACTTGGAACTTGTGTGGCGCCCAATGTTGATCATGACGCTGTTGCATTTGCTTTATCCAATGTGTCATGGACCTATTGGAATATGTGTTCAATTCATTAAGTGAAGTTGCTAGCTTTGTCATCTTCAAACCAGACATGAGTCAAATCTGCCTGAGTAGCTACTAGTGGTATGGCAACGTCAATGAGACATAGCGGTTGGAATCCCAATCCCACCTGAAAGGGGCTGTGGCCAATGGAGTTGTGGAGAGAATTTTTGCAGTTGTGTTGGAAATAGGGAAGGATTTCATCCCATGTGTGTGGATTCTTTGAGTTTTACATGCGCAATATGTGCACGATCATCTTGTTGATGACCTCTATCTAGCCATGAATTTGGGGGTGGAAGGTCGTGGACTTAGTGAGCTTGGTATCCAACAACAACTAGAGGCTTGACTAGAATGTACTTAGGAACCTGGTATCTGGATCTAAGATAATGGACTATGGGATCCCAAAGTGTACCCATCGTCATTAAAAGAAGAGTTTGACAGTGGCTTTTGTTGTGATACTCTTCTTGTAGGCTGACAGAATGGTCATCTTAGAGAATTTATCGACAACCATCAAAACAAAGTCATTTCCATGCTTGGTAAAAGGAAGGCCCAACATGTAATCCACGGAGATGGATTCCCAAGGCCAATTAGGAGTTGGAGGAGGAGTATACATGCCTTGCTTCTTGATTATGGGTTTGGAAATGGCATAGTCAGTGCAAGATCTGATATGTTTCCCAATATCCTATCTAAGGTTTGTCCAATAAAATTAATTTTGTAGCACTGCCACTATCTTTTCTATGCCAAAATTTCCAGCAACCCGACTGTAGTGAACCTCTAAAGTCATATTGGCACGCTCACTTGAAGGAACACAAAAGTGTCCTAGGTGGCATAAATGCATCTTATAGGTGAAAATATTGAACTTTCTTACCTTCCAGTAGCATCTGGTATGGGGTGTTGAATTCTGGATCACTCTTGTAGAGATGCATCCATCCTGAAGTTTCATTCCCACAAGGGTTGAGCACAGTGTTCAACGCCATAACTGGAAGTCAGCTGAGGCAATATACAACATTATTGGTGTTATACTTCTTGAACTTAATGTTCAAATGGAACTATTGTAGATATGTGTACCATTTTTTATCGAAATATTTCTGCAAATTTCTTTCTATTTGTACGAATTGTAGGTGTATGTGGTCTATTTGGATGACCATTTCCTTCCCCATAATGTAATGATTTCATTGTCGGTAGACCTACACAATGAAATACATCTTTTTGTCATAGGTGGAATACTTTCAGACTATATTTGAATGTGTATCACTGTGATATGCCACTAGATGCCCCTGTTGGGTAATAACTACACCAACAACATAGTTGGAGGCATCTATCTCAATTTGAAATGGTTATTTCAGGTTTTGTAATGTGATCACCGATATAGATGAGAGGTGATGTTTCAACTCAGCAAATTCCATATGTTGGGATTCAGGCCAAAAAAACTTTACTTTCACTAGTCCCTCGATGACTTGATTCAAATGGCAAGTGATATGAGAGAATACCAACATGACCCTGTGATAGAAATTGGCAAGACCTAGAAAATTATGAAACTCTGTTAGAGTGGTTGGGGCTAGCTTATCCTGAATAACTTGTATCTTGGTTAGGTCCACATGCACACCCTGATCATGAATGTTGTACCTTAGATATTGAACCTGGGTCATACAAAAAATGCATTTCTCCCAATTGGCACACAATTTGTGTTGTCACGGGGTTTGGAGGACCTGTCGAATATGGTGTATGTTCTCTTACCAACTATGGCTGAAGATCAGGATGTCACCTAGATACACTACCATGAATGACTTGGTGAAGGGCTATAAGATGTCTTCTATCAGCCGCATAAAGGTTGAGGGGGCATTTGTCAACCCAAAAGGCATGACCAACCATTCAAAAAGGCCCTCCTTGGATTTGAAGATAATCTTCTGCACATTGGAGGGTTTAATTGGTACCTGGTGATAACCAAAATTCAAGTCAATCTTGCTGAAATATTTGGCCTCCTTGAGTTGGTCTAGAAGGTCATCAATCCATGGGATTAGATACCTATTTAGGACAATGATATTATTCAGTTCCCAATAGTCAATACAAAGCCTCTAGGTTTCGTCCTTCTTCTGTACCAACATGATCAGACTCCCATAGGGTGATGAACTTGGCCTAATGTGCCCTTTCTGCAACAACTCCTGAATTTTCCTCTTTATTTCATCGTTTGTGAAAATAGAGAATTGGTCAATTGGTCCATTGGGTAGTGGCATGCTCGAGGTCATATCAATGGAGTGCTTTACCTGATAATGTAGGGGTACCCCTATGGGTGAGGTGAAGATGTCCCTGTACTCCTCCATGACCTTGTCCATTTTTTGTTGTCATATGGAGGAGCACTATATGGAGGTTGTGGATGTAGCCACAATATTCCTCTTGCTCTGAGGGAAAATCATAAGGAAGACATATTTCTCGGTCTGGGAAATGATCTTACTTTATTGTTTAGCAAAGATCAATGAAAAGGCGGTAGGCGAGCAACCTCTAGTATCCTATACAATTTCTGACCCAAAGTAATAATAATAGAACAAGGTCTAGATTCATATATAGCATGATGCTTTCATAAGTATGTCTAACCTAATAAAACATCACATACTTCCAGAGGGGAAACATTTAATAATACCTCATCTACAAGGGGCTTGATGTTATAAGGCAGGTGACATTGTTGGCTGGCATAGAGATCTCGACCTTGGTGGAGCAACTCAGTGGTGTACAACTGTGGGTGTGGTGTCATTGGAAGTTTCAATATCTTAATGAACTCGACCAAGATTAGGTTCTTCTTTCTTCTGTTGTTAATGATGAATTGCATCAGTGAACCCTTTACCCACATCTATGAGTGGAAGAGGCACTCCCCCTCCTCTGGATCCCCAGGTTTCAACTTTTGGAGCTTGGTTGTGGCTACCATCGAAGTGGGTTCGATGCCAATGATCTACTTTCCGTTGTTATTTACCTTGTCAGGTTCCAATTCAGAATCAGAGCATGCATCTGCATCTGATTCTTTTAGCTCGGTCAACAGTGCCTACTTCACACAACATTCGTTCATGTTGTGAGGGGGAGTTTTATGGAACTCACACCACTTTCTAGTGTCTATCTTCATCTTCCCATTATTCTTGGATTGCAGTTTTAAGGAGTTGTCTTAGGGGCCGTGGCCTAACTTTACCCTTTTCTCTATGGCTTGAGGGCACCTTTTCCCTGCTTTGAGTTTTCAGATCCAAGGTATCGCTTCTTCTTGAATTTCTGCTCAATCTTGACATAAAATTTGTCTGTTGAACCAAGCAAGGACATGTTCAGGGACTCCATTTCCTCTTGAATATATTTGTGCAAAAACCTGCAGTACTTGAGCACCAGATGTTTCTTAGAATCTTCAATACCTAACTTTGTGTGTAGGGTATGGAAAATATTCATCATCTCATGCACATCTTGATCCGATTGTTGTCACAACGTAGTCCATTGTATGTACTTATCCTCATAGCTCCCCACAACGTAATATTTTTCCTTGATGGATTCTTAGAAATAATTCTAAGTGGGTGCGGCCGAAAATGGTGAGGGTTATCTCTCATCCCTTTTTTCACAGTATGTTTTCCACCAGTCCTTGACATGGGGGGCAGCTTTGAGGAGTGTAAAAGTAATATTTTCCCTATTTAAAAAATCATGAACTGAAAATTATCCTTCCAACAGATTTAACCATCTATCTACAACATCTGCATCTATCTGACCTTCAAATATGGGAATGTAAAAATTGACTTGTACCTTGAAGGGAGTGGTGCCCCCAAAGTGGCTGCTGGATGAAGATGTGTCACCTATGCACATCCATCGAAGGATCTGGGAAAAGTTGTCTATCATCACATTCCTTTGTCGCTCGGGGGCTTCTTCGAGAAATATTTTAGAAGGACCTCCTACTCCCTCATCTTTCTTTTCTTCTTCCATGGAAGTCCATCAATGTTTGTAAGGCAGGTATTGCAAAGGTTCAACCAGTTCGAGCCCTGACTCCTTATACCCAGACCTCGTTGGGGACATGTAAATAAAAATAGAGAAAGAGAAGACCAATCTGATACCACTGATCTGGACTTATCCAAATATAAATGTAAACAAAGAGATGCAGAAAAAATAAATCTTCATTTCATTAATATCAAAAGAAATGAAAAATTCTTACTTACATAATCAAAATAAACTAGCTCATATGATGGTATCTTATCTCTAAGAAGAGATGTGGTGGCTACATGCCTCTGAATTTTGTTATGGTGAGGCTCTAAGGCCTATTTATTATTGAGAAACAATGGAAGACTATAAACATAAAAAAACCTAAACCTAGGAGATGAAGTGCCAAAATTGTGGACCCTATTGGGGTAAATAGGTACATCAACTTCTCAAGGTCGTAACTTTGGTATACTATCTCCTTTTAACATGCACAATACCTTGTTAGAAATATTTATCCGAGGACCACAACTTTCAACTACAATATGAGAGTATCTTTGCCCATTTTCTAAAAAAAGTCGTTTAGTGCCTTAAAACGGCTTTGGAAGTTCAAGATCCCAAAAGCCACCAAAAATAGTAAATTGTGCTACAATTACAGAAACTAAAAGAAATAATGGTACAATGGTGGGGGTCCAAGTGGAATAGGAGCGTGGCCAACAATATCCACATAGATCACTCAATGCCAAATTCTAGCATCACTATTGATTTGGAATAGATCTATGATAGTTTTCCACTTTACAAAAGATCTCCTTTCCATGCAAATTTGAAACCACGTGATCTCTAACTCCCTCCAAAATAATCCCCCTGGTTATTTTTGTGTGTTTCTTCCATCGAGCCAATTGTTGTGCATCTGATGCTGTTGGTTTTGGAATATCATTTTGTGTTTACTCCAATTCTCCATTGTCATCTAGCACAACTTCCATCCTATATTTCCAAGCACAAAAATTGAAGGTGCCCTCTAATCCATACTCAATCCATAATCCATTGAAAGACATTGTTCCTATACTAAAGAAAATCTGCACCATAAAACTTTGTTATTCAAAATTTCTTGAGAGATTAATTAGGAACCTAGTTTATGTGTAGTTTTGAATAGCTCTGATGCCATGTAAAAAGAACTCAAAATTTGTAGTTGCTAATTAATTCAAATAGAAAAAAATAGACACGAGTTTCTTCTACTCAATCTGCAGAAGGGAAAACATACAATAAAAACACATGCAATCATTCAATCTCAATGAACATAATATTTTTACTTGGGAACCCAACTAGGAAAAACCCCTCCTTTGTTTTTATTATTAGATGAGAACAATGATCTATTACAATTATAGCTTCAATCATTGAATCTCAACCTACATTGTAATATTGATCTCCTTCTCCTGAGTTCACTTTGGAAAATACTTAGACAAATATTGATCTAGGTGGATATTGTGTCCACCTGCCTTTTCCACCTAGAAACCCCTGTCAGTTTCATCTGTTTCCTTGTTCATTTCAACATTTACTATTTTTAGTATTTTTTTGGGTCCTGAACTTCCGGAGCAATTTTGACCCCCTAAACGACATTTTCTGGGGTTTGTAGCAAGGTTGTAGCCATAGGAAAGGGCCTTTGGTGAAACTCGTATTACTCGGAAAGACCTTTCGAACAAGGTATCATACATGTCAAATGGAGATAATATGACCAAGTTACGACCCTGGGAAGTTGGCTGCCCAACTAACCCCAATGGGACCCACAAACTCTTGGTGTTACATCTCCTGGGGTTAGGTTCTTGGCTGTTTAGGGTTTTCTCATGTTTTACAATAATAAATAGGCCCTTGTGCCTCATTGTAACACAGTTCATAGGCATGTAGCTGCCACATCTCTTCTCAGAGATAAGCTACCATTGCTTGAGCTGTCTTATTTCCATTATGTTTGTAAGCATAGTTAAATATTTTTCTATTAATGAAATGACGTGTTTTTATACTGCATATCTATGTTTATAATTATATTTGTAGGTTGTTGCTTCTTGTTTAAGTTCAAATCAAATCTAGGTCTCTTGCTCCTATTTCCTTGCACAAATCCTGAGGAAATTAGCTCGTAAATAATAGGAAAAGCTCCTATCTTCTTGCACAATTCCCAAGAGAAAAGCCTCACCTGCTACATGCAAACATTGTACACTCACTAGTATAAAATAATGATTACATTGATGCCATTTTTCCTCCACTTGACTATGAAATTCGAATTACATGCATGAATAGGGTTATTTTTAGTAAATTTACAATTTGACTAAGAGATTGGTGAGTTACCAATAGTTACAACTACTAAACTAAACTCCTATTGACTCTATTCATGACTAAAGCTTAGATAATTGAGTTTCACTAACTATAAGTCCTCTAAATTGCTAGATCTTTTCAAATAACTCATTCACAACTCTACTTATTTCCCACAAACTCGAATTGACTAACATAACTAAGTGACTTGTCCATATCACTCCTGCTAACAACAACTCAAGTCATCCTGCTGATGTGGAAGTTTGAATTTATCCATTTGACTAAGGCAAAAGCCAAATGAAGCCTTTTTCTTGGTACAATTTAACAATGAAAATACTAATCAAAACTACCAATTTTCAACACATATCACTAAAGGGTATTTGGTTAGTGGGTGACTAGATCCTTTGCATGATACTTATGTAGAATGCTTTTCGCATAGTTCTAAAATGGAACATGAAGTGGATGGATACATTAACATAACATCCTCATTCAATCTTTTCTTGGGATGGATAATTTTTTTAGCTAAGTGGGAATGTTGATTTTTTTGGGTAGCTGTGGAAGGTATTCCTTAGCTACATAAGTTAAAAGAAAGAACAAATAATTTTTAATTAGAAGAAAGCAAATAAAATTTAATTTTAAAATTAATTTACAAAAAATCGTGTCTCTTGGGCACCTCAATATCACTATAAAAATACGTTTGAACTTCTCATTTACTCACTCACTCACCACTCACATTTTTCTCTCACACACACATGTGATAAGTTATCTGAGGAGGAGGCCAAAGTTTCTAAGGAGTCGAATTTTTGAGACAGTCAATGTTTGATCAATTGAATTTTCTGTGTAATTACTTAATGATGTTTTAGAGCGTGTTAAAGTAATATCATATATCATTGGAAGTAATCAGCAGTTGTAGAAAATTGTGTTTGTCTAATTAGCTCTAGAATATCAACAAATGAGTGATCTTAGGTTTAGGATTCAAGTTCTAAATATAATACAAAATTGTCATCCCCAAATTTGTATGATCTTTTGTTGGAGTGTTGTGTCAACCTCAACATTGATTGATGCGTTACGAATCATGTTATAGGGGCCCGATATGAATCGTACCATCTGATGAACACTATGATCAAAATCTAGATGGCCATTTTTCTTGTGGATAACTACAACCATATGATGAATGACAATTTACCAAAAGACATTATTTCCTGAAAATATTGATTAAAATTGATAATATTGACTTGTTAATTTTGTAATTTGAAAATAGAATACCAAAATACTTCATATGTGTTTTTATGGTCTTAATGTGGACAATATTTATCAAAAGTGGATGTATATTTGGTAGAATAAGGAAGAAAATACCAAAATGGTTATGATTTTGAGTCCTTATTGGCAACAAAACTTGTCACCAACAACATTTTTTTGTCCTCAAGATGTATGTTTAAGGTCTTAATTAAATTTTATAAGTTTCACTACAATAAAATAGGCTAATAGCGACTAAACTAGCATCGAAATTTAGTGTATTTCAGTTCATGAATTAGACACCTTTTTTGGCGCAAAAATGGGCACAATCAAGAATGTTTATCATAACTTCAGAAACAATGCTAGAAATATTGTCTGCGCTAGGAATTTCACTAGAAATAGCATTGGAAATCACGCCAAAAATAGTGTTAGACATAACACAAGAAATAGTGTCAGGAATAGCACCATGAATACAGTCGGGAATAGTGCCAGTTTTAGCATTAGAATTAGCGTTAGGATTTGCTTCCAATTTGGCTTATGGTTTGGGTTCTAGTTTTTCATCCAATTTTTCTTCTTGTTTTGTTTCTAGTGTGGCTTCCAATTTGGCTTCCATTGTTGTTTATTTTTTTGCTTCCAAGCACTAGAAATAGCGTTAAGAATAGCGCTCGGATTGTTTCCAGTTTGGCTTCTGATTTGGCTTCCAATTTTGCTTCCCATTTTGCTTCCAATTTTGCTTCCAGTTTTGCTTTATGTTTTACTTCTAGTTTTTCTTCTTGTTTTGCTTCTAGTGTGGCTTCCAATTTTGATCCCAATTTGGATTCCATTGTTGCTTCTTTTTTTTCTTCCAAAAATGATTATTGTTTTTCATACAATTAAATTAATATGTTTTGTTTCAATTTAATTAGTTAAATATATCATATCTCTTAAATAATTTATATGATTATACAGTAGGTCATATGAATGCATTTGAAATATTTTATAGGATAAAATTTATAAATAATTTTTAGGGAAACAAACATCCATACAAATTAACAACACCATTTTACTTATTAAATATTCATCAAAAAAGAATCTACAACATCAAGTATATATAAAATAATAAGAAAATTATTTTAATATGATCGTCATCTATAATTAAAAAAATTGAGTCAAATATCTATAATTTAAGTGAATTTTACAACATCAATCATGAGCCGGAAAAATCAAAACCATCATAAGTAATAAATATGCATCCAAATCATGAACCACTTTCAACATATAAAAATTAACAAGTCAATACTGATAAGATCATCATCATATATAACTAAAACAAGTGTAATTCACATATACCAGTAGATCAATAATATGTGAAAATGATAGATGTCCAACAATCAATATAAGTCAAAATTATACATCATGTCCAAATGATATAAGTCAAAATGACGCATGTCAAAAAGATACAACTCAATAATATGGTACTGGAGGTTGTGAAAATAATACAATGGTAGTAATCGTGAAAACAGGCATCAACAATATGTCAAACATTATCCATGATGCAGGCTATATGATCATGAATGTCATTGGCTGGTACCAACTATTGCCTCATCATCATCATCATCATCACCATTTTGATCATGATCATGATCATCGTCATTTGTATCGGCATCGGACTCATTGGCATGTGTATCTATGTCATCATGAGCATCATCTGCCATCTCAACATCGTAACCAATGTGATTTGGATCTATGTGATGCGGATCATTCAGATCTTCTAGAAGATCCTTATTCTACCAAATAAAAACATTTAGAATGAAAATATATTATTTATTTAATGCAATAATTAATTTCTTTGTTATATATCTAATATTACAACATATGAAATGAAATGATAATCATATTACATCATATCAAAGTGCACATACGATAAGAAAATTTCAAATAAGTTAGAACTAAGATATCATTCCAATGGTGTAAAAAATTCAACAATTCTAATAAACGTCAGTAAATATCATAAAAAAATTGTTATACAATTTAACTATCAATTGTAATTTTTATTACATAAGCTTAAGACAAACCATCTCCATTTTTTGCTATATATGATTATGTTTTCCTTGAAGTATATTTTTAGAGTTAACTAGTCTATATGTCTTCTTATCTTATATTTCAAAAGTGCATATTTTTGTAGGACATTTTGGCACTTTCTAACACGTATTGGCACACACTAGAATGCCTTGGCACTTGGCATGACTTAGAACCTAGCACATTCATGCATGCCTGGCACACATTGACACTCCCTATCACATAGTGATACTCACAGCTAATCCATGGCATCCTTATTATTCATTAATTTCCATGCATTTTAATAGAGTGCTCCCTTGTATTTCCCTGACACTTCCTAACACTCCCTAGCTAACACGGATTGGCATGGTTTGGCACCTGACATCCATTCTCATTATTGGGATGCACCATCATCTGTTGGCATTCCTTGGCACTCCATTTCACGTTGAAATTCTATAAAACTCCCTGGCATATGTTGGCACACCTTATCATTCCCTAGCACTCATTCGCACATAGTAGCATGCATTGGCACTTGGCATTAGGCACACATTGGCACCTAGTGTTCACCAAGTAAATTTTTATCTTCATCACTACAATATATCTATATCTATATATATATATATATATATATATATATATATGCATAACCAAAATCATTTTGTTGGAGTGAAACCATAGGTGTGACCTTAAGCTATTTTCCATCTTTGGGATTTAACCAATTTTTCATGTAATTAAACAACATAAATAATTGATGAGGAAACATTTAGGTGTGTGAAACTATTAAAATATAAAACCAAGTTGTATCTTAGTGAGGACATAACCATTGATCAAATGTTAGGATTGATATGAAAGAATTTGATAGGGAGGTTATATGGTTGATATATTTTATGGGATAACTTAGTGACTTGGATAGAACATTACTAAAATTCATTGCTAGGATATACACTACATTTCCACACTCAAGTGAAGCGATGGTCAATGTTTCCTTTCAATGTTGAGTAGCTAGATGTAGTTAAGGTGTTGAAGGTGAAATGGTTATGGGGCTTGCTGCCACACAAAATGTGGTGAAAAAGAAGGGATGATGTTAAGCAACATTGGTTCACATTCAAAGAAATCTAGGTGATGAAGAAAACCCCAGATGAACAGGCTGATATTGCATAGTGTTGGCTTGATGGGCCAAGACCTAGGTTCAACTTTAACAAGCCAAGAAAATCCCTATACTACTAGCCCTTTTGGCATCAATCCATGGAGAGTAGACTGAAGTCTCACCCAAAGCAGTATGGGGTGGTACAGGAACCAAGTTTCCGCACCCAAAGATGGTAGTGATGTCGTTTTATACCCTAAACCTTCCTTCACGTAGCTCCTCTTAGTCATCTTCTAGACCTCCACGAAGGTCTATGACTGTCCTTCGCGTACCCTAGATAGGCAGGTTAGACACTTATGTGCCTTTATAACTACTCTTACTTCCGCAATTACCTAGATTAGCTTAAGTAACTCATAACTTCAACATGCATTAAGATGATCTTCGCATAAACATATATTCTTACTTGCATTCGTATAACAAAGAAAAACATATGGATTCACACATCAATACAACATTAAAACATAAACTTAGTATTCATCATAACATAATCATATGCATTTATAATAGAAGTAAAATATATCATACACAGATAATTCCAGACTAATTCTATTTATTGATGCTTCCAATCTTCTTTACAGACTTTGACCACCCTACACGTATAGTTGCAAGGGTCAACACACTCAGTTGCAGACTTCTACCCTAGGCCTCTACGCACACAGTTGCAAAGCCTCTTTCCTACACTATGAATCTTCGCTCTTAGATCTCAGAGATCCATTACATTCCTCAATGACTCAAGACATCCCCACTACTAAACCGCCTTAGACTCTTCTAAGACTTCCCTTTTTATACAATCCCATGGTTTGTGGACCATGGATAGATCTCCTAAAGATGACATGACTTACATAAAATAAGGACAAAAACCCTTTATGGCACTTCACATCTTCACACTCCATGACCACAAAATGCAGAGACTTTACACTTTTTATACAAAACTTGGGCTTTCTACCCCAAAATTTGGGCTTTTAACCCCACAATTATAGGGGACCTATTCCCAACAAGTCCCCAACACAAATATGGTGACTCACCCCTGAGTCACTCTTTTGGTGCAGAGATATTGTCGTGAAGACCTCCCAGATCCACTTGTACCACTACAACTTCAGCGACACACTGTGTCGCCGCTTGCTTAACCTATTCCACCAGCTGCTCTGTTGCTAGTCCTGTGCTATTATCCTTGATTTATTGTTGTGTTTCCTGTAGGCTAGCCATTTTTTCCTCAATGGTGGCAGTGAGAACATAGGCCTCATCCAGCCAAGGCCCCAATTTGGCCTTTAGTACTGCTTCTCTTTGATGTGTTGCATCCACCTGTTCCTTTAGTCCCTTTTCTTCTTGCAGCTTGGCCAACCTCTATGTGTGTCAGATTGTAGGGGGCTGACCTAGGTTTAAAGTTAATTAGTCAAACAAATCCTTGTACTACTGGCCCTTCTGGCAACAGTCTATGGAGCGTGGACTGAGGTCCCACCCGAAGTAGTATGGGGGGGGGTGATGGAACCAGGTTTCTGCACTGTTCAGATGACTGAGGGTCTGACTTGATCAAACTGTTAGTCCCTACTTGTAGGTTACTTCGTGCACTTCCTTGGCCTTCACGCCCTGATATATTCACCTTTGCGTAGCCCTAACCAGGGGTTGTGGGGCTTCCATACTGCTGGAGTAACGCTCTGTGCTATTTCCCTAAGTCACTCTAAATATCTTACTTATCTTCTTACACTGGTTAATTATCTTCATGTACCTGGATGCCTTATGTTATATTTATTTATATAACACATTCATATGGGTTTGCGTAGCAAATAGACAATAAACTTGCAATCAATACCCAATATTACATAAAACAGGAAAAGATACACAAAAATATGATTAATTTCTCTTTATTGATACTTCCAACGGTCACAGATTCGACTTGCCCTACGCACTCAGCTGTAGGGGCTCGTGCACTCAGTTGCAAACTACTGAGCCTTTGCGCACTCAGCTACAGAGCATTCTCCTACTCTACAACCCATAGACACAACTTACACTTCGACTCAATTACTTCCTTAGACTCATCATGCTTTCATTATATTCACCATTTTCTACACTTAGAGCCTTGCTCTATTTATACAATCCCATGGTCCGCGAACCATGGGTAGATATTTCAAAGCAACATTACATTACAAAAAACAAGAGCGAACAACCCTATGACTCTATTATGACTTCACGCTCTACGCCCACAATTCGCGGAGTCATTACAATGGACTTGGTCAAAACTTGGGCTTTAAGCCCCAAAACATGCCTCGGGGGGGATTCCACGCCCAATAGGCCCCCAACACAAACATCATGACTTGCCCTCGAGTCACTCTGTTTATGTAGAGATCTTTGCACGGAGTCTCTCCAACTCTGCTCAAACCGCTACAAGGTCGGCAGCGCACCGAGCGGTTGCTCGCTGAATATCTTGTACCCATTGTTCTGAGACCACAGTGTTGGAACTATTTCCCTGCATCTGTTCTTGTGTCCCCTGCATTTGCACTAGCTTGCCTTCAATTGTCACAATAATGATGAAGGCCTCGTCAATCCATGGTTGAATGTGCACCTTCAAGACTGCTTCTCTGTGCCATGCTGTGTCCACCTGCTCTTTCAGTGCTTTGGCCTGTTGCATTTGCACAATCCTCTGATTGAGGGCCACCATTTGCACAGTCCTTTTGACATTGTCATATTTCTGTTGGAGCTCATATGCCTCTACCTCTAAGCGCCAGATGTTAGGGTCCTCCTTCATATTGGTGAGGACTTCGAAGGACTCTTCCAACATTCTGGTATAGTCCCTTACTGCACTGCTAATCTCTTCCATCCCTGATGTAATAGTGTTGGTGCACTGTTCTCTTACTTTTAGAGGGGTGGACGGTTGCACCTTCAACCACAGCTCTTCTATTTGAAGGTTTAGCTCTAGCTGAACCTTAGTCATTTCTTCTCACACCTCGCGCACCCCTGCTGTTATTTTGTGGAATCACACCTTTGCTAGTGTGTCTGTTGGAATGGCTAGCTCAGGGACCATCTGAGAGGCTTCTTCCAATACCTGTACCATCTTCCTGTTTTGTGACACCACTTTGTCACACTTCAATATCAACTGCTCCATGTTGATATTTTTCTCGCTCAACACTTGCAGTGTGCAGCTCTCCCTAGCATACAGTTCTACAGTAATTCCATCTTGCATCACATAGAGTGTCTCCCGTGGGAGCACAACCATGTTGATCCCTATCCCTTTTAGCACACTAACTATAGGCATGTAGGCCTTATTTGTTGTAACTAGTACCCCCTCTGGTAGCACTATGGTGTTGGTTATCCTAACATGTAGCATTTACTCGGCTGGAGTTGTCCCTACTACGAGGTTGGTTGAAAGGGTACCAGCTTGAGGAGTGCAAACCTGAAACTCTTAAATCTACACTCAGAAGGTCCCCAACACAATATTATTCTCCTCCACAAAATTCTAGAGGGCCTCTATGGTGATATCGCACACTTTTTCACCTATGTCATGCAAATCACCCTTAGTAAGGATGATCGGGTCGATAGACAACTTTGATGCCTTGACCTTCTTGCGCAGCCCTGTTCGTTCACTTAGGCGTTAGCGCTTCAGCAGTGTTGACATTGTTTGTGGGTCCACAAATCCCTCTTCTTCCTTAGTCTCCATCTCTTTCTGCTACCCATGCAAAGGTGACTTCTATCCCTCGCACGCCCTCTTGACTGCCTCCTGTGCTACTGCTGCTATGGCCTTTTTCTATTCTGTTGCTATCTACACAACATTGTAGTTTTGCTACCTTGGCTTCCTATCGTCACTTCTCTGCCAACTGTGCCATGCATAGTTTGGCGTCCTCTTGCTTCTTCTGTGTAGTAGACTTCTCTACCATCGCGATGTCTGGGGCATGCCACTTCAGCAGCCACGTATCTAGTACATCGAAAATTACGTCATCTATGGTTACGAAGGGTAGCTCACTCCATTTCTTGGCCAGGTCCTTATGCGCTTTGATATATATGTTGTGGAGGTCTGATTTATATTTTGCAAAACTTTGCAGGATGTTGTAGACAGTGGGTGATAACCGTGGCTTACGGTTAATCCCCATTCTGATGTTCATTTCCATGAACACCTAGAATATCTTGTTGTTGTAGATCCAGTTCACGTCTTTCATGGCCCACATCGAAGCATACTTCGCGGCCTCTAGCAGATCCCTGTCAATGGTGGGGAACTGACTGACCTCCGGTAATTCCCCTGCTATAAGCACTATGGATAGTAGAAGCCATGCATAGTGGAATGTGTTTCCTTGCTCCTGGGCCTCGCGGCAATTTTCCAGGAACTCTATACATAAGAACTCAGATCAGTTGAACTAGACCCCCTCCGCGCATTGCTCCGAGAGTGTCACCACTGGCGCGGGTACCTCATCTGCATGGTAGTTGCACATAACTTTACTCACCAATATCTAAGTTTCCACTTTAACGACTTTTTTGTTGATGTTGGATATGGCGTAGCCCCTTTTCTTCATCTCGAACTTGTATTTCTTCTTCATGGCCTCTGCAATGGCCAAGTCACTTCTCTTCCCCTCCAAGATGTCTGTGGGGTCCTCTCCTTTGCATGGGAGTCGGGTAATGCGGTGGATTAAGTGGTCCGTGATGGGGATGGGCTCCTCTAGCCACAAACACCCACCATGCACCAAGCAAAGCAGCTGCTTGATGATGAATATTGTTATTCAGGCACAGTGGAAATGCGACACCCAGAGTAAGTTTAATAACCTTGCCTTTTATACTCTGTTTAACCACTTTCACGGCTCTAATTCGATAATCCCTGCCATGGTGTTCTACTTGGGTTTCATGATCTGTGCAGTCTCTAGATGAGGAAACTTCTCGTGGTCAGCGAGATCCCAATATTCAAATTTGAAGCTCGACACCCATCCCAAGTGCATGCCCTCAAAGATGACGTTGCCTGGGAGGAGCGGATTCTAGAGAGAGCTCTTGCTCTCGTCGAGGTCCTTGGGTACTTTTGCTTCCCCTTCCATGGGGGGATATAGGTGGGTAGCTCTGTTGGAGGGTGCACAGGCTTAGTTTCTTCCTCCATGCCTTCATCCTTGTCTTCTTCAATTGTAAGGTCCTCTAGGTCTTCCTCCTCCTCGTCGGTTTCCAAGTTAACTACTTTCCGTTTCTCCTCCATCGTTAACCTGGTACATAGCGAGTTTCGAGAGGACACATGTACAGGAATCATCAGCTATTTTTCTTTCTTCAGCCTCGGCGTGCGTGGTGATTTAGGGATTTTTTCCATATTCTCGGTGCCTTCAGGGGAATCTGCCACAGTCAAGGCCTACATGGTCTCTTCAGCAGTCATCTCTGTGATTTCCCTAACTTCTTGTGATGCTTCCATCTTGCTGGTCCAGAAATCTTTCAATCGCGTAATC
This sequence comes from Pinus taeda, assembly GCA_000404065.3. Taxonomy (NCBI): domain Eukaryota; kingdom Viridiplantae; phylum Streptophyta; class Pinopsida; order Pinales; family Pinaceae; genus Pinus; species Pinus taeda. The sequence continues at coordinate 339,003 of APFE030480681.1, read as the reverse complement.
AAGGGCTCAATCAATGCTCTACACAGGGAAAACAGGTCTCGGATCAAAATACGTGGGGCATATGACAACTCAATTCACAAATAAACAAGTGTTGTTTGCTAGGCATCTCTTTGTAATTTATAGCGTATTTTGAATTTGAATTTGAATGTTCCCCCTAAATTCGATTCATTAATGCTCCCTTGGCAATAGATTTTACTAAATCTTGCCCATAAAGCATGTCTTAAATGTCTACCGCCCAATCCCTTTGGTCTCAAGTCGAGCATCACATCGTGAATAGCGACTCCAACAGTCACTTTCCAGCCAACCTGCATGGCAGCGCAACCCCCCTTGCATGATCACAGACCTTGTGACACTTTACTCTTGCACACAACTCCAACATTGTGCATCTTTTGGGTAGAGTAGTTTATAGTCCTGTGCCTCCTTTCAACTGCCTGGAGCGCTAAGACTGTACTTCCCATGGCTAGTCAATTGATCACACCACCTATATAGGGTTTGATCCCGTCATCCATCACCTTCCCTAGAAAATGCCCATATTTTATTGTTATTGGTTGTGTTACGCACTTTATCATCTACAGCGCACCACCATGGGTGATTCATTTAGTAATATGCGGTCCAAGCCAAGGCATCAGGTTGATCAAATCTCGATGGTAGTCCCCAAATTCATCAATGTGATTGGCACCCTGTTTTATCACCCTGGTCTTCTTATCAAGAAAATCTTCCTTTATCTCATCCTCAAGTTTCTTGACTTCCGCTTCTGCCAGAGGGCTTCTCCCTTAATCACATCCTTCCTTCCCTATGTTCTTGGAGCCTAAGATCACCCTATCAGATACCTTCCTTAGGTACCCAATGTTCTACGTTGTTTAGCTGCACGATCGCTTCTTCCAAGGCTCCTCAAGTCATCCCATCCACTGGTGCTGCTATGCGTGGACTAGGCATTTTATACTCTATGGGGATTATAGTGATCGCTCCATACTCCAACCTCGAAGGTGCTTGCTCTGTCAATCTCCTGCACATGGTTTTATAAGCCCATAGTGTAGGTTTTAACCCTATAAAAAAATTACTTGCATACGGATTCTAAAACATAGAAAATAAACAATGCGAGATCATAACGCATAAAACACATATACATAGAGATTTTCCCCTGGATCCCAAAATTGGGACTACCAGCTTGATTTTTCATTATGTTCCTTTCAATGTTACAATACATATTTATA